>APFE031531829.1:118523-128580 GCA_000404065.3 Pinus taeda
TTAATATTTTGATTTTTATAAAAATGGTTTAAAATTTTCAAAACTAATTACAAATCAAAATTATCTACCAAACCAAAAACAATATAGCATGCCTTTCGCGGGTATAATAATATTAACTCTTTCAAAGAAAATTAAATAAAAACGACTAGGTAGATTTAACTTAGATGTTTAAGAAAAAAATTATGAAGAACAATTGATTGAGTGACTCGAGAGGATTACAGCAACACTCACCTCTCGTCATTCTATCCGATTAATCCAAGTTTTGCTTTTCCCACTGTATTTGAAATAAAGCATTTAGTTATCATGACAATATTCAAAACAATGGGGAGCTTGTGTCAACAAAGAAAGCGAAGTCATCTCCACAGAACAATATTAAAGCATACGCTACACCAAAATACATATCATAAATCCTTTCACTCAAATCTTTATTTCCCGGGGATGACTATGAAGTTTGAGACACTTTGATATTATTTGATGAGATATCGGATTTTTAGTGGATATTATATTTAATTAATGATACAGTAAATTTTAATCTTTATTTTTTTAATTTTAATTATTTAATACAAAATTTCCATTAGTATTTTATTTTTAACTATATTTTTATATTGGGTTTTGGGAGTTTTTTTTTTTTTGTGTAGAAATTTTTTGTAGATTTAAATTTGAAATTGTAATACGCTAAAGCAATTGACTTGAATCTACTTTACGCATTGGCAGAAATAATAAATGGTTGATGAAATCATGAAGCATATAAGAGAAAGAATTCAATCTCACATTAGACAATCATTTTCTGGGGAAAGCCACAACTAAAAGCCCTTGATATCTGTATCTTGCATTAATCAGAAAATATTAGAAGATTACAATGCTTTTCAAGCCCAAGCAACCTATGCACTATCTCTATCTATCTCACTACTTCCTAGACAATCTCAAGCCAATACTTAGCCAAATTTTTGTTTTCCCAAGTCCCTATTTCTTCGCGTTGTTTCTCAAGGAATTAGCCTCTATTTAATTAGGAAATTTCGCAATTACGAATTGCACAATCCTTATAGGCCATTTTCTAATTGCATGCTCCATCGTTTTAGTTTAGATGATTTTACAATTGATGGTACATTGTCGCTGAACTCCAATCTCAACTGGGTCTTTCTCTAATCTAACATGGATGAGTTAATTATAAGTGAATCTTCAGTTTACTAGTATATCACTACAAGCAGCACCACACTCGACTGTAGGCAGAACCACACCGTACGATAGGCAACACCACACGAAACTTCATGTAACACTCCACTATACTACATGCAACACCACACTGCACATCAGGAAGCACCCTACTGCACTTTAGGACACCCCACTACTACAGGCAACACCCCACTATCACAGGCAAAACCCCACTACTAGACCTTGCACTAATTCCTCCATCAGTTGGAACTAGTTTAACTGACTTTAACTCAGTTAGACTGAATAAATAGTTACAACTCAAAATAATCTCAACTAGTGCTCCTAATTTTAGGAGACACTCTACATGACTCTATTTAAACCCTCAACTCAAATTAATTGAGCCAAGTCAAATTAACTCAATTAACTAATACAAGTTGTCATGAAATGTGGAATTAAAATTTTATTCCCAATTTAATTCGAGGACAAAATTAAATTAGGATTTTCTTGTTTCATTTTCAACACTCCCTCTCAACAAGAAAAGGATTATCTGCTACCCCAATTCTACCTCTGTGAAACTCGAATTTGCATCTTGACAATGCCTTTGTCAAAATATCTTCATTTTGCTCCTTTGTAGGAATGTAGTCCACCAACATGATTCTCCTTTGCACAGAATCTCATAGATGGTGATACCAGATGTCGATATGCTTGGACTGGTCATGAAAAATTAGATTCTCATCGATTTTGATACAACTCTGATTGTCACAATAAATCACTGTAGGATCCATCTGCTGACCTAATAACCCAACAAGGATCTTCCTCATCTAGATAGCCTCACAAGTTGCTTCACTAGAATCCATGTACTCTGATTCTGCTAAATTGAATACAATTGATCTCTGCTTCATGTTGTACCAAGAAATTGTTGCTAACCCAATATTGAAGATCCCCATGATGTTCTCTTTCTATCAGATGGACTCCCTACCCAATATGCATTTGTGAAGCCTTGAAGCTTCACTCCCTATGTCTGTATGTACCAAAGACCAAAATAAGTGGCGTTTATGTGGTATCTAACCACATGTTTAGTTGCCTTTCCAATAGTGTTTGGTTGGCTTAACCATTGCTTGACCAAGCTGGTTAATTGAAAAATATTTGTACGGTCATGTGTTGACCAAATACATAGCTGAACCCACAATTTGTCTATAAATAGTATCCTCCACTACTTCACCTGATGTAGCATCTTCCGTTCTCCAATTACATGCTATAGGAGTCTCCATTTGTTTGTTTCTCTCCATGTGGAACTTCTGCATTATCTCGCTGGCATGCTTTCCCTAATAGACAAACAATTCCCCATGTTCTTGCCAAACTTCATACAAACAAAGTAATGCATGAACCCCATGTCCTTCATCTTGAATTATCTTGCAAAATCCTCTCTTGCAAGATTTTATCAGCTTCTTATCACCTCTTAGAATCAAGTCATTGACATATAATACTATAATCAATAATTTATCTTCAACCACAATATGGTAAAGGTTCATATCTACTTCACTTTTGGTGAAGCCCAACCTAGTGAAATAGTTGTCAATCCTAGTGTACTAAGAATGGGGTGATTAAGTCTGCACATGTCTGACTCTTTGTTGAAGGTGTCAAATCCTTCTGGGTTCTTAATATACACCTCTTCTTCAATCATATCGTTGAGGAATGTTGTCTTCACATCCATCTAATGTATCTTCCATCCCATCTATGCTTACAGTGCTAGAATAAATCTGAATGAAGAGTACCTTGCTACTAGAGAAATGGTATCATTTTAATCAATTCCCTCCACCTAAGAGAATCCTCTGACCACAAATGTGGGCTTGTGTTTCTCCACACTCCCATATGTTGTTTTCTTTACCTTGTAAATCCATCTCAAACTCACAACTAACGTGTTTTCTAGTCTTGTGACCACTTCCTCGACATTGTTTCCGATAATGGAGTCATATTCCTCAACCATGGAATCAACCCATACTAGTTGTTGCACTATTTCCTCGAATGAGGATGGATCAACCTCTACACTATCACTCATCAGAGCCGTGTAGCCAGTGTACCGATCTGGTGACCTCCTCTGCCTGTGTTGTGATGTGGGTGCTACCACAATTTCTCTAGCATGATGCATCAATATTTCAACCTCTCTAATGTGCTTCCTTCCATCTATGGAAGTCTCTGCATGAGTGGGTGCTTCCACTCTCTACTCCTCTGCATGTGGCTACTCTACATCATCCTGAGGATCCTCCTTTGGAGCTCAAACCTCCTCATCTAATGTAACTGAATCTCCTCTCTATGAACCACTATCATCATGTTAGATGGTAGGTACACCCGATAGTTGTGAGGTGTGTCAATGCACCCCAAAAATATGCCCAACTTAGTTGTTGGCTCTAGCTTTATTTCTGCATCCTTGGTAACATGATAGTAGACTACCAAAGATCCTTAAGCGTGCGACATCTGGTTTCTTACCTGAAAAAAGCTTCTTTTGGTGTACTCATCCTAAGAATTTGATGAGGAATCTTGTTCTACAAAGAAATAGTTGTGTTGCATGCCTCAACCCAAAAGTGCAATAGTAGGCCATGATCATGTAACATCACCTGTGTAGCTCCCTAAATACTTCTATACTTCCTTTTAGCCACCCCATTTTGTTGTGGATTATGAGGTGTTATTAACTCCCATCAAATTCCTTCTGATGCACATAATTTATTGAATTCATTCGACACATATTCTACACCATTGGCACTTCTAAGAGCTTTAACTTTCCTACTAGTATCTCTCTCGACAAGTGCTTTAAATTCACCAAATTTAGCGAACGTCTTATCTTTCTTCTACTTGAAGAACATTGAGCACATACGACAAAAATCATCAACAAATATTACATAATACCTATACTTGGATGTGGAGGCTACCGAGAATGGTCCACACACATCTACCTAAAGTCTATCAAGGATCGCTTGTGCTCGATTGTCTTTATCATGAAGGGAAGCTTTGGTGTGCTTCCCTAATGTACACCCTTTTCATGTGTCTCTCTGCTCAGTGTACCCATGGGAAGTCATGTAGAAATATATTGCATTCTCTTCAAAGCTCCATGGTGCAAGTGACCCAATCTTTTATGCCACAATTCACCGATGTCTTGGATTTGCATCTTCTCTGATTTTGTGCTCAAAGTAGCGTAGTCTTCTACATATAATTTGTATAGGTTCTTCACCTGAATTCTGATCTCCTTCACTTGTCTTGAGGCTATGTGACGAAGGATAGTCTTTCCGTTGCTAAATATCACTTTGTAAACATGATCCTCCAACATGGAAAATGAAGCCAAATTCTTCTTCCAACCTGGAACATACATGACACATATTAATATGATGTAATAGTATCGATAGTGATCAGGCTATACTTCCCATCATCTCCCATATCAATGTGCATCTAGAGGTTCTTCTCCTCCAAATCACTAAAGAACTCTTTTTTCTCAGTCATATGGAATGAGGCTCCATTATATAGGTACCAGCAACTACCCATCACCGATGTCATCATGAAATTTATGAGGGTGAAATGTAGTTCTAATTGTGAAGCAAGATCTTCACCTTTCTCTCCTCCAGAGGGCTTCTTATCAACCTTCTTGTGCAAACACTTTGTGGCATAGTGTTCTAGCTCGTCACAGTGAAAACATTTAATCTTCAACATGTCCTTCTTCTTTTTGCCCTGATTTTAATCTGATTTTGAATGCGATTACTTACCCTTCCCTTTTTTTGCTTTCCGTCTAAGGCACAACTCTCTTCATCATCATTCTTGGATGAGGATCCATCTCTAGTGTTTTGCTAAATCTCTTCTTTTACCAAGTCAGACCACAACCACTCACACTCTGATAGCTTATCCCTCCCATTAACTAAGTACTGGTAGTTGTTCCATCTCTTGGGAAGGCTTAGAAATGTTAGGATCACAATATAATCTTCAACAATTGTAACACCGACACTTCCAAGCTCATCCCAACATTGGGTGAACTTGGTCAAGTACTTTGGTATTGTTTTGCCATTCTCCTTAGTGATATTTCTGAGCTTGTCCTTCAGTACCATTTTCCTGTGGTCATTGTTGCTTTGAAACAGGTCTGTTAAGGCCTTCCACATTGCAAACAGATTCTTCTTATAGTGGAGGTTTGATACAATATGATCTCGAACTACTTCTACAATAATCATTCTCACCATTGCCACACACTTTCTCCACTCTGTCATATCCTTAGCATCAAGTGCTAGAGGCTTAGGAATATCTTTGTCTATGAATTCCTTAAGCTCGTTGTCTTCCAACGCTTCCTCCATCTTGTCCTTCCAAGTAATACAGTTTGAACTACCCTCAAGGGCATATTCGAGTCTCAATCTGTAGAACGACATCCTGCTAGCTCTAAACTATGATACTACAAATTCGATTTTTCTTACAAAGTACAAACTTGTATTCTCCTCTTTTATAGTGATTTCAACTCCAATACCATGTAGAAATTCCTTGTAGAATCAAACTCCAAATTTTAATATGCTAAAATATTTGACTTGAATATACTCTACTCATTTGCAAAAACAATAAAATATCGAAGAAATCACAAAGCATATAAGAGAAAGAATTAAATCAAATATAACACAATGATTTTATGGGGAAATCCATAGCTAAAACCCCTGCTATCTATATATTTCATTAATCAGTAAATATGAGAAGATTACAATTATTTTCTCTAGCTTGATAAACCTTTGCACTATCTCTATCTATCTCACTGCTTCCTACACAAGTTCAATCCAATACTTAGCCAAATTATTGCTTGCCCAAGTCCCTATTTCCTTGCACTATTCCTCAAGGAATTAGTCTCTATTTAATTAGGAAATTCCTCAATTATGAAATATGCAATCCTCATAGGCCATTTTCTAATTTCATGCAATATCGATTTAATTTAGATGATTTTACAACTGATAGTAGACTATCCCTGAAATCCAATCTCAAATCAGTCTTTCTCTTATTTGACATGCATGGGTTAATTGTGATTGAATCTTCAATTTACTAGTAGATCATTGTAGGCAACACCACACTCGATTGTAGGCAGCACCACAATGTACTGTAGGCACCACCACACTACATTTAGGAAACACCCCACTGTACTACAAGTAGCACCACACTGCACTTTAGGCAACACCTCTCTTGATCCAGGTGGATGTTGTTGGCCACCCACCTAGCCCATTTGGACCCCCACAACTATCTCTTTCAGTTTTTTCATTTTCCTAAATTGTGGCACAGTTTGCTAGTTTTAGCAGTTTTCCAGGTCCTGAACTTCCAAAGTTGTTTTGAAGCCCTAAATGATGTTTTTTGGGAAATCTGAGGCCAACATCGGTCTATGGATCGTGCCATGGACCGATGTTTCTCTTCCCAAAGTGGTAGTTCTTGGATATATCTTTCTAATAAGCTATTGCACACGTCAAACGAAGATCGTATGCCAAAGTTACAACCCCGGGAAATTGATGTACCAATTTACGCAAACGGGGCCCATAATTTGGCGTTTCATCTTCTAGGGTTAGGTTTTGGGATGTGAAGGTTTTTCCATTGTTTCTCAACAATAAATAGGCCTTCGAGCCTCATTGTAACACAGTTTAGAGGCATGTAGGCACCACATCTCTTCTCAGAGATAAGCTACCATCACCCTAGCTAGTTTATTGTTGTAAGCATGTTTCAGTATCTTCCATTAATGAAATGAAGTCTTATTTCCACTGCATCTTTGTGTATATGGTTATCTTTGTAATTTGTTGCATTCCTGTTTAAATCTGGATCATCATTGTACTTCAAGGAACACCCCACTACTGTAGAAAGCACCCCATTACCATAGGAAACATCCCACTACTATACCTCCCACAAATTCCTTCATCAATTGGAACTAGTTTAACTAACTTTAATTCAGTTAGAGTGAATTAAATAGTTACAACTGAAATAAACTCATCTAGTGATCCTAGTTGTACAAGACACTCTACATGACTCTAGTTGTACCCTCAACTCTAATTAACTAAGCCAATTAGGTTAAATTAACTTAGTTAGTTGTTACAAGTTGTCATGAGATGTGAAATTACAATTTTTTCCTAATTTAATAAAAGTACAAAATTAAATTAGGATTTTCTTGTTTCATTTTCAACACTTCAGACAAAAGGAAATGGGTTAATGACCCAATACCAAGACACATCTTGTAGGAGTGAAAACCTGCCCATTTACAAACCATCAATTGGTCATTACAAGTGGCATGGTTTTCTGATGCAGGCTCGAGTTGAAATCCAATATATACACACTATTGACATGCCTTGGTCAAATTGTTCACAAACTCCTAAATTCACAATAGATCCACCATAACCAAGACTGGGGATCAACTCCCAATCAAAAGTGTATTATAAATAGCCATGTTGGAGAGTACTAAAACCATCAGATTTGAGACTTCTAAGATATTCCAAACGTAAGGAAGGGGAATAACTTATATAAAAAAACCATTAACATGGGTCCAATACAACAAAATATGTGTGTTCAATTAGTCCAGTTTAGCACCCATGCTTACAACCAAATTCATATACGACCATGACTATAACCATGTCCTTATACCCTTGACCCCATATTTTTTAACCCAAGCACATTTTCTTGCCTTAAATTGCCAAGGAGACAGAGTCCAAGAAGGGAATTTCCCCTTCAATTATAGGGCTCAATATTTGTCTCTTGTTGACCCTAGACCCTAGAACTTTTATATTAAGCGCGCTTGATATAGTCATTAAAAATCCTTGGGAGACAAAATCTTAGGGACATAAATGTTCCCAATCTCCGTCGCTTCATATTTTGTCAATCGATGTGTCATTTTTCCATGTCACTTGACACTCTATAAATTTATTAAGATGTCGACACATCCTTCTGGCCTTTTATAAGTCACACTAGCGTGCACGCTACCCCGACACTTTGAGGAGCAGCTTGGGTTGGGAATTGCCATGAAATATTCTCTAAGAAATATATGTAACTTGATAGTAATTCTCCAACATAATTTTGCTTCCATTTCCCCATATTTTGTTAACCGATGATTGTGGACCCCAAGGATTTCAAGTCGAGCGCTTTTGGTTCTTCCTTGTAAAATTCCAAGGAAATAGAATCTGGGAAGGAAATATATCGAACACTTGATGGGCTAAAGTCTCTCTCTATCTCAGGTGTTGTGACCACTTTGTTCTTCAAAAAATAAGTCTTGGCCTTTACAAACCATACCAAAAAAATGGTTTTTGTTATGAAGGCTTCGGTGTAGGGTCTACACAAGTCTTAATATGCACATAATGAATACCCCTATGACAACACTCTTATTGTTACACTAAAATTTGTCACCATGACTCTTTACAGGTAGTATGGCTCCATCAACAGTCATACTATCCTCCTTGGCAAGCCTCATACCTCTGCTCTCCATGTCAAACTTAAAGAAAGAGAGAATGTCATTAAAAAACATGTTTATCTCTAGGTACGCAGTTTCTCTCTACCTTACCTGCGTGTACGCATCTCAAGTTCACAATACCTGCGTACCTGTACGCTCTGTATGTCAAGGGATGGGTGCGTACTTCTGTAAAGGTCAAAAGGCGCGAGTTTCATCTTAAAAAAGTTACTTGTGGTCATTTGTAGAGCATTCTAGAAGCATGTTTGACGTGTATTGAGCGCCTCCAGATGGTTCATGTATCCCTATGAAAGAGGAACTTATCCCATCAAGAGAGGAGCTACCCCATCCAAAAGAGGGGCTTATCCCATTGATGTTGGACCTGATTAACTTACTCTAGAACATTATAAATACAGGCATTGGGCCAGAGGAGGGGAGGTTGAAAGCTGAACATTCCAAAGGGTAGATGCTGCTGGAATTAGGACTTCCTTGTAGAAGCTTGTGAGGAGAGATTACCATCCTTTCTTGTTTCATTTGGAAGTGGGTGAGCTTGTAAAAGTAGAGGAAAACTCTTGCTGGACCCTGGGAGGAACTTGCACAACACCAAGGCTCAGGTTGTAATGGTTTCTTTTGTTTCCTATTAATACAAATAAGTCCATTCTTCTCAACAATTTGTTATTAATGAGTTGTTTCATATACTCCTTGGTCTGTATGTTAAATATGTTTTATTTTATGAGATATTCAGGTGCTATTTAATTGTTTGATTGTTAGTGAATGCAGGTTTCGAAGTGAAGGAGGAGCTCATCTGGATCGACGAGGCTGGACTACTACAACAGCGTTGGACTACAGGTAGGATCTAAACACTTGATTTCTTGTATGGTAAAGGCATATTTAGAGAAGGATTGCTCTTAGTTGTCTTGTTTGTCACTAGAAAACCTTAGGTTTCTAGGGAGGTTGGTTTTGTCTGCAAGATTAACTCTTTCCGCATGACAAATTGGCAACTCCGCTGGGGACTCGATTGATGTGAATGATTTTTCCTTTGTGTGAAACTTTGATCTGAAAAGAGTCATTTCTTTTTTGGTTTTTGGTTGTTTAACTGTGTATTTGGGTGGGCTAGCTTAGGGTTAAGTTAGATTTTAGTTTTTCTTGGTTTTTCCAGTAATACGCACCCTCTGAGTTGAGCACAGTGTGTACCTGTATGCACTGTAGCTTTGTACACAGAGCGTGCACGCACCTGTGTAAACAGGTTGCCTGCGTACCCTGTCAAAAATTGAGAAATTTTCCAATTTTTCCATTTGTTCTCTTAGATTTTGTCTTTATTTAGTTTTTACTGCCCAAATCCACTGGTTGTCTGTCAGAGATCTTCACCTGAACTTGTTTCGTTAGCATCAAGAGTTTTAGTGAAATTCATAGAAGTTCTAGCCCTAGGGTTTGATTTTTGCATTGGTCCTGTAGTGACTTTGACTTTAGAAGTTGTGAAACCTT
>APFE031531829.1:160028-185070 GCA_000404065.3 Pinus taeda
CATGAGTAGGACTAGTTATAAATGGTACTTTTATCTCTTAACCATTTCTGCTTATGTGTTAAAGCGATATTCAATTTTCAGTTATTTATATGTTACAGCATGAATGTCTGAGTTATCATTTGGCACTTTTGTACGGTGATAACTATTTGTTTATGTTTGGTGTATGAATAGCTCATTTATGCGATAAGTTTTAATAGTTGTTTCGTCTAACTTCTTATACGAAGTAGCTCATTTTTATCAAATTCCTTTCTTACGATAGTTGAATGATCTTTATTACCAGTTATTGTATGAAATATTTTTAGATCGCATAGAAGAAAGATCACACCCCGGGTTAGCATAAATTTCAATGTTTTTCTGTTTATTAGAATACATAGCATAGTATTAGATTAGATAGAAGTATTCTAGTCCAAATAGAAACACCCTTCTTTCTCACACACACATACATTGAATTGGGAAACTGGTCCCAGATCCCTAGTCGGACCAGCTATACCAAATGGATAAGGAGCTGCCAACCAAGGTCCGAACCGGGCGGGTATCCCCCTTGTTGTCAACCCGACTTTCGGGGCCTTCAACAGGACTCTGCACACTTTTCCATGTGGAGGAGAATCTGTGATACACCAAGAGGACATCCATCACTTAGCAACACTATAGCTTGACATGCACGCCAACAACAACATGAACATACCAACACTGTCATGTTGAGTCATGTCGGCCACATCACTACTGTGGGTCATACTGTTGTCAATCAATGTAATGTAACGTGGAAGTCCAAGAGACCTACTTGTAATCTAAAGAGTCATGTAATCTGAAAAGTCATGGAAGTCAAACAATCATGATGGAAGTTGAACATTCAAAAGGGCCAGTTTCACCCTTGGTGATAAATACCCGCTCATTTGTACATGCAAAGGACTTTTCACCTTGGATCCTTGTTTCTGGGAAAACTACTGTCTTTTTTATCTGCTAGTCCCACTAAGATGGGTAGTTATCTTAGAAACACACAATTCAAAGTTCTTCAAGATTTCCTTTATGTATGATAGATAAGAGAGAAGCAAAGAGGACCAAACGGTATCTTTTGCTTGGCTCCTTGTTTGTTTCCTCTCTCCCTTGATAGAGCTTGCCACTCTTCTCCTACTTGTCCCGCTTTAGAGAATACCTATAGAGGAAAAGCAACAAAATACTATCAAAACATCTTGATCAACAATCTCATAAACAATGTAGAATTAGAAATACATTAACCATACAATTGCATCCACAAATAACAAGATTCACAAATACACGATTATATGGAGGAAAACTCAAAGAACTTTATTGATAATAGAAATAAAAGAGAGGATTACAACCCAACTGTCTGATCTAGCTTCATCCTCCCAGCATGAAAGCCCTCTTCACCTCATGAAAAGCAAGATCACCCAACAATACAGTGTTTCTTCTCAAAGAGAAACCAACAACACTTCCTTACAAATGACAAAATTCCAGCCTCCAGATCTCTCAGATGAGGGATCCATTTATAGATATTTGCATAGGGGTGAGTCAACTTCTGGGTTTTTGATTAGTGTCATTTCACTAATAGTTCTTCGTTCCACTTGGAGATTTCTTTGATCCCTTACTCATCCCTAGGCCAATTCAGAGAGGAAAGTGTCATATGAGTAGTTTCTAGAAGATTCTCTGGGTTTCCACATAGCAAACTGCTTGTGCTCTAATCTCGTCCATTACACCCCACAGAAGGCTCTTTCAGTATGCCTCGCACCTGGCCAGTGTAGCAGCTAGTATGCATCACACTCTAAGCATAGAGCAGTCTTTATGGTCTAGATTTGGCCATTTCTGTGTGGTTTTTCAGGTGGAACTTCTGGGAAATGATGTAATTAGATGACCATGATCCTTTAGGGTATGAAACAACACTTTTAGGGGTTAAAGAGCACTTGGTTTATTGACATATGTGATTAGGGTTGCAGTGCACAAATATGTCTATAACAGTTTCCCCCTAAAGCATGAGGTCATAAATCTTCTGATGTCAGGTGAAATGCTTTATCATGAGGATCCGAGGTATTCGAATTGGAAGGTGACCTGTATAAAATAAAATACAATACATCATCTTCATATTATTTTTATGATCTAGCTGAGGTAGGCATTCCCATGCTCAGCTTTATAAATTCATTTTCACGTAGATAGGATAGATAATTGTCCACTGTTGCAGACTAGTGATTCTTGTAGAGCCATCATCTCTTATAGCTTAGATGATCATCTGTGTAGCTACTGTGTACATTTGATGTCTTTATCTTCTTGAATATATCTAGCCCGAATGGATGAAACTAGATCTGGGGTCTTCAAAACTCATTCAATCTTCGCCTGACGTACAAGTCGATCCATGTGAAAAGATGTTCCAAAGTTGAACATGGAAAGACATCACCTGATTACTAGCCAATGATGTATGCTATTAATAGGCGTGAGAGGAATCATCGATAATGACAATGAACCTCAAGGTATTGCAGTAAAATTCACGTGGTTTGAATATAGGATCTGATGTCGAACACCACATAAAATCTTTTGGTTGAAGGCCATTGATGTAAACTTGTCACCGGAAGTGAGAAAATTATCAATGGAAGTGAGAAACTTGCCATTGAGGCATGCAAGCTTCAAAGTAATGAAAGGGTTGTTCCTAAGTCAATTCTTGGATAATGAGTTGATGTCAACAAGAATTGACCCGTCATAGGAGGGCCTTAATCAATCCCACATCTACGACACAAAATGAAGCAAATGATTTTCTCGAGGTGAAAATGATCTAATGATACAAGGTTCAGGAATGGCAGTCATGAAAAATGGAATGTGAAGGTATTGCAATGGATGAGGCATTAGCTAGGTGGTGAATCATCTAAATGACTTCTCTTGAACATATCAACGACATTGAGATGGATTCATAGTGTTAACCCTAAAAATGGATGGTACAGAGTACTAATGGTGATGTGACTGGTGAATGGAATAACCTAACCTGACTCAATCATGGTGATGGAGTGAAAGTATCATGTTCAAGAGTGACCTGCTACCAACGAAGTTCTTCAAGTTTTCTTCCTTTTTTCCCAGTCATTGTTGACCAGTACCTCTCTATTTTTGTCAAGCTTGAGGAGGATAACATATTCTTGTTCTATAATTTTCCCTTCGGGCAAACCTGTCACTATGCTTTAGCGAGCCTAGCGACAGTGAAACTTGCTCTTCTCTGGATGGACAAGTTGGTCGCTATTGTTTAATGAGTTTAACAACAATGATAACTCGGTCCTTTTCATGTTTAAAGAGTTTGAAAAGGGGCGAAAAGGAAACTCCAACAGTCCTTTTTCATGGCATAATCCCTTAAGTTCGAAAAAGTATAAAATAATACGAAAGGGATGACTTTTTGATTGATTTAGCAATCCGAAATAGACAAGCACTCAATCGTTTTGTAGAATGATCCGCCAAGTCCAAAAATATTAAAATGTAGAGGAGCGATGGTGCTTCCACTTACTTTAGCGAGCTAGAGAGGTTAGTAGCTCAGCAATCCTTTCATATTTTATGAGTCTAAAAATATCTTAAAAGAGACTCATTTTTTAGGAAAGAGTGATGTTTTCGGGTAGCAACTGGTTCCAGGTAAGTTTGGAACTTCTAAAACACAGCTTTGTAAAGAGGGTGACTAATAGAATCACTCATCGTAGCTGTTCCTTGAAAGGGTAAACAATCAGGTGGAAGTGTATGATCAACCAAACGAATGGAGGTGATGTTAAGAACACAACCAAGGCTCAAAAGGCTGATAGCAAGGAAATCACAAAGGTTATTTAGCGAGGGTGGATTCATTTTTTAATGAGATTGAATCAGAAGAAACTATGCTCAGTGGTAGGTTTATTTTTTTAATGAGCTTGAACCCTGCAGAAACATTGCTCATGCCAATCATTTTAAATATGTCTCTCATTAGTAGGTTCATTTTTTAATGATCTTGCCCCATGCAAAACTTTTCTCATTGCCCCTTTTTATGCAGGTTGGAAATGACCAAACTACAGAGCTAAATACACTAAGAGCTAATGAACTATTGAGGTCAGGTAGGATAGTTTTTTCTTTCGCCTAGATAAAACATTTCCTTTACTTTTCCTGCGCGCCATCGACAAAGGTGAATGGTGGATCAGACTAATCACCTAACCTAAGAAGTTGTTACTAAGAGCTAAGCTAAAACATTACAAGGCTAGAACTAGACTGGCCACTTTTCACTTGGATAAAAAGGTTTGCATGCCACTAGGTGTTGAGAAAATGAGAATTTCCAGGTTACCTTATGGAAGTCCCTACATTTAAGTAGGATTGTTTCATCTGCGGAGCATGCAAGAAAATTCCTTGGCTCTATCCATCAAAATAGACAAAGGTGAATGGTGTGACTTCCATTCACATAATGTGTGAGGAGATAAATGTTTCAGACTGATCCCATATCCTACATGGAAATGGTGTTTTAGACCAGTCATATAACCTACAAGCAAAAACTATTTTTTAGCTGGGTTCACCTGCCAAAGCAGATCAGGGTGCATGCCCCTTGGGTTTCGTTACATTCATCGGACTACTCATAGTAATTAGGTGGATGAACTAGAGGTTGAAGAGATATTGTTGGTGAACAGAGACCATTTAGGGATGATGTTTGACTCGTAGCTGTGTTTGAACCAGGAAATGAAAGCTGGTCAATGATTTGCACCACTCTCCCTTCATGTGGGAAACACAACACTCGAAAGAGTGTGGAAAAAATAGCTCCCATGCTGTAAACGTAGTCACGCATAAGGAGTAGATTGTAATCTAGTGGCCCTTGGACTACCATCACATTCAAGTGAACAGTTTTCCTTTTCAAAGTTGTAGGCAACTTCAGAAGGATTCCTAATGGTTGACTGGTTCCTTTGTTGAAGCCTGAAAAATTTTGATTCTCAGGTAAAAGCGATGGCGAAGCAAGTGCTTTCCAAGCAGTTGAGGAAAGGATACTCATGGAAGCCCCTTCATCTATGATAGTGCCAGACATGATCATTTTGTAAACTTGTTTTATGATTTGGAATGGTATATTAGATAGAAGGCGGGGTCCCGCTAGTTTATTCCAATTGAAGGAAATGACTAGATTGCTTGGAGGGGGGACCGAATAAATGGCTTGATGAATCTCTCAAAATGGGAAAATTTCCTCCTGTTGTAAAGGAATGGGTAGATTTCTCCCATGTTCATTAGACTCCGTGTTAAAAAAAAGAATTTGAATGGTGTCGTTCTCATCCTCTTTGGAAATTATATCTTCTGAAAGTGGACCTTCTGAATCAAGGCTGGGTTGACTACCATCTCGACCTATTGACTTTGTTCTGGTATAGACTCAAAGGGTTTACCTTCAGTGATAGGTGTTTCAACTGAAAATTGAGTTATGTTAGTCATATTTTCAACTAGAGATGGAATTGGAAAGAGTTTCTTGTATCCAGTTTGAAGTTGTTGCGGTGAAGCAAGACAATTATTTAAGACGCTCTTGGCTTCGTCTAGAAAGGGACAACAATGAAGGGCATGGTCACCTCCACACAACCTACAAGGAAATCTTAAATTTCCTTTTTGTCCATTGACTTAATTTTCGCTAGTCGATGATGTGCTCTCAACATGATCGACAGAGGTTGATGACACCAGACGGTGCAAGCAGGCAGACCAGTCTCTCAAGATCCACAGAATGCAAGGGAAATCTCGATGAAAGTGGTTTCCTTTGAAAATTATGCATGGAGATTTTAGTTTGGAAGGTTTTATGTGCAGATTTTCCCCGGATGATGCATGGTTGCCACCTTGCTTGACTGACTTCTTCTTCTTCTTCTCCTTCCCTTTCTTCTTCTTCTCAGTTACTCAGTTTTTAGTTTCACTAGTTTCACCAAGCGAAGCAGAAGAAGGAGAGGGAGAAACAAACGAAGTAGAAGGTGAGGGAACAACTCTAGTATCATCTGGTTGCTGATTTGATTGCTAAGGAATCACGGTGTTTCGAATGAAAGAGGTTGAGAATAGCCATACGAGTAGGCCAATTGTGATTCCTAGAAGGGACAATGTAGCCATATGTGGAGCACCAATATCTCCCCATGAAGAGAAAGGACTAGGATTCCCCCCAAGGGGAAATCCTTGATTGGTGGACTCCATTACCTCAACCTAAGATCAACGAAGGAACAGGGATGCTATTCTGAATTAAATGAATTTTATGACGCTTTGACACAACTTTCCTTTTTCAATTTTTAAGAGTCGAGAAAAATCTAAAGATGACTCTAGTCGCCTTCAATTTTTAATGAGACTAAAGTGACAAGTGCTTAGATGGACCTTTTATTTTAAGGAGTCGAAAAGGAATGAAAGTTACTATCTATAAATATAGGTAGAGGGGTTACCAAACCAATCACAAAACTGTAATATACACCTTGGTGGTAAATTAAAGAGAAATTACCAAGGATTTTATGTACAACAGTCAATCTTCCTGAATGTTGTGTTCAGTGCATTGCGATCAATAGGGTGGTAGACACGGCTTCCTAAGGATAAAGGATATTAGCCTATTGTAGTCTCCTAATATATACTCGACGGTATGGGGAGCACAAGTCTGTACTGGCACTTGTGGTATCAAAGAGGAGGAATCACCCAACCTTCAACGAAAACAATAGTTACTAGGTTTTACGATGCCAGAATATGTCTCTAGCCTAGACCTCTAGATGTGTTGCGTTAGGTTCCAAAGCATTTTTATTTTCATTGAGGTTTATTTTAGAGTTGATCTTTTTAAGAAGTTTGCCTTTCAAGGTTAACTGCATGATGTAGATGTAAAATTACTAAATATGCAATCTAGAATGATAAACAGTCATTTGTTTTCTTTTAGCAATGAAAATCCTAGCTACTAAGGAAAGAAGAGTACGATTATTTCAATAGAGAGTAGAGAGCACACACTAAATGCACTTTTCCTAAGTCATTTTCCACATGCAGTCTAAATGCAAATGAACATGCATGTATTTTTTTTTTGTTTCCTTAATGTGAGAATGCCAAAAGGGAAAACTAAGTATATATCTAAAATATTTTCTTCAAAGTGACACTTCAAAAATTTATTTTCAAAATGAAAGGAAGATTAAGACAACACTTTCAATTTCGAATGGAAAACTACTTTTGACACTTCAAATATTGACAATTCAAGTCAAATACAATGGCAAAAGTATAATCATCTATCTAGAAGAGGAAGACTTTACAACACTCTTCTTTTGACTCAAAATGACAGTTACGACACTTCTTTGCATAAAAAACAACAGTTCGATTAAGCTACTCTCGATAAAGGAGGACTGTAAATGATGAAAAATACATAAAAAAAAATTCACAAATCCTGATCAATGGAGGCTAAATAATGTAAAGGAAGAAGTCTTCAGCAATGATATACTGATCATAAGCAGCAAAACTACTGAATAGAGCTAAAAACAAGGAGGAAAAAACCAAATTCTAGAGAGAGAAACAATATCATTCTGTCATCGTACCTGTCCTTAAGGGAAACAGGGATGCATCTCACCTGCAACACATGGGAAGTGCGATGCATCTATGCTACCAGTTATGGATAGTGTGATGGAACATGGAACAAAATTAAGTTTGGTTTTCAGTCAAAATTTGCAGCTAAGTTCAGTGATTTAGGCTGAGCTATGACAGATAGTAAAAACAAAGTACATGGGTACGATCTTATGAGGTTATTAAGCTACCACAAGGGCGCTTAGGATGTTTGCAAGTTAGATGTTCAGTTCATAACCAACCCATAGATTGACTGAAGTAGCATTGATCTACTTTACACTTGCATAGCAAGGGAATTTCGAAGGCTAGCTAGCTCAACTTTAGACTCCATCTATAGTTTATAAAGCAAACAACCATAACTAACAAACAAACTATTCACTCCCTAGGGCAGTTTCCATTTTGTTTTTCGGAAAACTAGTCCCACTAAGACAGGTAGCTATCATAGAAACAAACAATTCAAAGTGCTTCAATATTTCCTTTATGTATGATAAATAAGAGAGAAGCAAAGAGGACCAACCTGTATCTTCCACTTGGCTCCTTGCTCGTGTCCTCTCTCCCTTGATAGAGCTCGCCACTCTTCTCCTACTTGTCCTGCTTTAGAGAATACCTGTGGAGGCAAAGCAACATAACACTATCAAAGCATCTCGATCTACGATATCATAAACAATCAAAATCAGAAATACATTAACCATACAATTGGATCCACAAATAACAAGATTCACAAATAGACGATTATATGGAGGAAAACCAAAGAAATTTATTGATAATAGAAATAGAAGAGAGAATTACAACCTAGCTATCTGATCCAGCATCATCCTCCCAACATGGAAGCCCTCTTCACCTCATCAAAAGAAAGATTACCCAACAATACAATGTTTCTTCTCAAAGAGAAACCAACAACACTTCCTTACAAATTACAATATTCCAGCCTCCAGACCTCTCAAATGAGGGATCCATTTATAGGTATTTGCAGAGGGGTGAGTCAGCTTCTGGGTTTTTTATTAGTGTCATTTCACTGATAGTTCTTGGTTCCAATTGGAAATTTCTTTAATCCCTTACTCATCCCTGGGCGAATTCAAAGAGGCAAGTGTCATATGAGCAGTTTCTAGAAGATTCTTTGGGTTTCCACATAGCAAACTGTCTATGCCATTTGTCTACTCTCGCCCATTGCACCCCACAGAAGGCTCTTTTAGTATGCATTACACCTGGCCAGTGTAGCAGCCAGTATGCATTGCACCCAAAGCATGGAGCAGTCTGTATGGTCCAGATTGGGCCAGTTCTGAGTGGTTTTTCAGGTGGAAATCTGGGAAATGATGTAATTAGTTGACCATGATACTTTAGGGTATGAAACAACACTTTTAAGGGTTAAAGATCCCTTGGTTTATTGACATATGTGATTGGGGTTGAAGTGCCCAAATATGTCTATAAAACTCCTCCCACATAGCCTTGAGAGTCTATAATCTTTTCTTTGAGGAGAGAATACTGGCTCTAATTCCCCACCCACGAGGTTAGTGATGTATGGTGTATTGATGTGTCTTGGAACTTTCACTTAATTCAGAAGCCTGTTTACAAGCCATCATGTTTTCTCATGTGTTGTAGCTATTTGTAAGAATTAATCTTGAACACTTGTAATACATATTGCTTTAACCTGTATTAAACAATTGGACTCATTCAGTTGTTCTAATACATATATTTATGAAAATGTGTTGTATAAGATGTTAATATTGTACTACTAGTGTTTGTTACCTACCAGACATCAAACATAACCTTTTACGTAAACCTGTTATAATGACTATTGCACTCGCGTGGACTACTGATGGGTGTTGTACATGCTATCTTCCTTTGTGTGTTGTGACTGCCACATCCACATGGATTACACTTCCAGAAGCTATTCATATCTTGTTGTGTTATGTGTCTCTAACAGAGTTGGGACTTCCTGCCATCCTACCTGAGACTCACTCCCACCATCTCTTTGCCATGAAAGAACCTTGACACAAGTAACACTAGCATTCACCAAGCACGTGAACCTCACTGTTCAAAGGCAAAGCAGACCACTCTCTCATGCTGACAAGAAAGAGCTAAGGAAAAAATTTAAGATAAGGGAAATTGGGCCATCATATCATATGGGACTTACACACCAAATGGTGTGAGGTCTAGTTGGGACTTCATACCAGGGAGATCCCATGAATGTTTCCAGGTCCCACATTGTCAACATTTCTGGTGCTAGCAGGAGGGTCGCTATTTGTTTGTGGCTAAATGTCCTTTTGCACCCACTCATCAATCATTTGGTCAAGGCAAGAACTTGCACTCCTTCTCACCTATGCATGGATTTGTAGTTGGTTACTCCTCACCACCAAGGAATGAAGATGAAATTTCATATCAGCAAATTTGCTCCATCCATCCCATCACCTGCTAGTTCACAAAATCCATTAGACTAATCCTAGGAATCCAAGATATTCCATATGCATCAAGAAAGCCAAAAAACACTCCCACAGGGGTTGTTGTATCATCAGTGGAAGAAGTAGTTTTTGCCACACTTGAAGGTCTGGCAAAAGTTTTTGAGGACAAAGAGGAAACTTCGGTCTTTTGACGTGGAGAACAAGACACCCTCATGAGCTTGGGCTCAGAATCTAGTACATGAGGCAGAGGTGAAGGTAGTGGAGGAGGTAGAGGCTGAGATGAACCAATAGACTTAGAGTTGGAATCGTCAAATTTTGAAGAAGAGGAGGAGGATGAAGAGCAAGAAGACATGGCTAACCAAAATCTGGAATGGATGACTCTGAGACCATTGGCCCTCCCAGTGCTTTACACAAGATGCCAAAGTGCTCAGAGAGGATGATCACAAAGGTCAACCCTAACAACATAGTGAAGCTAGAAGATCACTTAGAAAACTTCTACCTATAGTTGAAAACTCTTGAGGTATGCTACACTGACATCGCATGTATATTGTTCCCATGTAACTTGGATGGTCATGCAGTTGCATGGTATCATAGCCTTCTTGTCAACTCCATACCAAACTGGGTTATGTTCAAATATATGTTTATGGAAAAGTTTGCCAATGACAGGACCCCAACCATGTTACTCAAAGAATTGGGAAGCCTGAAGGTGGTGGGAAAAGAAAAGGTAAAATATTTCAATAAGAGGTTTATGCATATATTGAATAAGTTTACAGCAGACACAAAACCTCATGACTCCATCACCATCGATTATTACACATCTGCACTGCTGACTAGCATTGCATAGTTCGTCAAGCGAGATACAAATCCAGCACTCTTGGAAAACTATGAAGAGGAAATCATTGTTCAAAAGGTCTTATGCACAATTGGAGTTATCAGGGATGATGAACCAACAAAGGAATCTAGGGAGGTGATCAGGAAGCCATAGGCTGTGGAAAGCAAGGGTAAGGATATGGAAACAAGTGATATTGAAACCCTTACCTGCCTTGTCAAGAACTTGACAATAGAAGTGTATGAGCTTAAAAAATGAACAAAAAACACATTTGTGAGCAACTGACCACCTACACAAAGACAAGGAAGCATGTCATCAAGTAACAAATGATTCACGAACAAAATTGCGTAGAGCTCCAACTCAGTGTTTCCGGTCGATGATTGTGCGAATAATTTTTTTTGTTCATATCACAAAGACAAGTAGGCAGAAGGCTCTTGTTGGGACTGGAAATGAGTTTTAGGCTTTGCATGCGAACAAATTACAAACACATCAAGTAGTTCGCAGGGACAACAAGGAGACATGGATGATGATGAAGATGTTGCATCTAACAAAACTTTAAGCATTGGACGAGCAATTAACATGTATTAGTGCTAGAAGACATCATAGAAGACGAACACTGAGAAGCAACCCTAAAAGAAAAATGAGTGTTACAATCTCAGAAGTAAAGGGGCTTCCCTTACAATTGGGGAAATGAAACAAAAGCTCGAGCTGCTGAGGAAGGTTGATCCACGAGCCATCCAAAAGAAGAAAACTCAAAGAAAGCCTGAGAAGACATCAACGAACAAGAGCACTTCCATGACCAGAAGGCTGCAGAACACTCCTTCAGACAACACGAATACCAGTATTACCCTGGACACCACAGTGAGTCCACCCCCTCTAGGTTACGACATTGTGGAAGACATGAAGAAAACTCATGTGAATGTTAGTTTGTTCAAGTTGGCTAAGATCTAGAGTCAGCGAGACATCTTGTTGCGCACAATGGGGCAGTCATCAATAGAAAACGCAACCTCTACCAGCAAGAGAGCAAGCACACCTCCCGGATCTCTTTTAACTGTGCTAAACACACTTTGGATAGAAGAAGAAAATTTATTTTCCCTCCATTCCTGCTTTCATTTGAAATATTCAACTGTAATTTTCACAACTATTTGGTTGGCTTTGGCATGGTACCCAACGTCATGCCACTCTCCATTACTAAAAATATCAATGCGTAGTGGAGCAAGACATCTGATAAGATCATCCAACTTGATCAAATATCTGTACCAACCATTGGCGAAATTCACAATGTGATCATCAGACTATCTCATGATGACCAAGTTCACTAGTTCATAAACATTGTTTTTGTGGACATACTGGAAGAGTATGGCTTACTACTCAGTAGAGATTGGTCTAGCAAGCTGAACAGATACTTTGCTGCAGACTAGTTACATTTGTGGCTTTTGTACAAAGGAAAAAACAATAAAATCTAGGTGTTATCCGAGAGATATATGAGGCACAATGTCACTCCCATCAATGGCGACAATGAACCGTTGGCCTTCGCAGAGCTCATGTTTGTCAATTGCCTCTTGGAAACAATGCTAGGGTGTTATCCTGCATGGTCAGCCCTAACCCCACCAAATACAAAATTGGGTCTCCTTCCTTGCCCAATTGATGGAAATGAAACATGTACAATACATTCTAATATTAGTAGCAATAGCAGTAGCAACAACAGTAGCACTAGTGCAATCACGTTGAATAGTTTGTGTATAAAAGAGTTGTGGACCATGTATTTTGATGGATCAAAGACATAGGGTGGATCAAGAGATGGATGTGTCTTGATCGACCCAAACAACACAAAGCATCTGATCTTGAGTCACTTGTAGTTCAAGTGCACGAACAACGTTGCTGAATACAAAGCACTCGTATTGAGCTTGCAAAAATCCATTAGCCTCAACGTGGTCTCGCTCAAAGTGGTAGGTGATTCAAAAATAGTGGTATGATAGGTATGTAACACCATTAATTGTTTATCACCACATCTCAAAAGTTACCAGCAAGAGGTATGGTGACTGATCTCTAGATTCCAAGCATTCAATATCATAGTTGTGCTAAGAATGCATAATGAAACTTCCAATTCTTTAGCAAATGTAGCTTCTAGAATGTCACCTCTTAGGGATAGATTTACTATTGAAATTTTGTATAGACCACCTATCTTGGATAACATAAATAATTTACATGTATTTGATGATGATAAATAGATACCACATTTCATGGCCAACACTGACACCTTCAAGGATGCAGCAAGAGATGAAGATGAGTAGGAATGATCTTTGCAAGCTGGGACAAATATCAAGAAAGGCCACCTCATTCCCAAAGGTGTAGCATCTTTGGAAAATATCTATGACTTGCAAGAGTGATTTTAGGGTTCGAGGAACAACAAAACCCACAACTCTACCATGATGCACGAACTAATCAACTTGGGAAGAGAAAAAGATCCAAAGTTTGTTAATCTTGGTACGTGTTTCACATAGCAAGAGTGACAAGCCTTTGTCTTCCTATTCAAACAATACCAAGATGTGTTCACATGGACATATGACAATTTGAAAAATTACGACACGTGAATAATCCAGTGCATCATTCAGATCAAAGAAGGGGTTAAGCCATATCAATAGAAGCTGAGGAAAGTACATTCGCTACTTGAACCCATCATACAGAAAGAGCTCACCAAGCTATTGGATGCATGTATCATATACAAAGTTTGTCATTCTACTTGGGTTTCAAACCTTGTTCTTGTACAAAAGAAGTATGGGGAAATTCATTTGCATGTTGATTTTTGGAACTTGAACCACGCCTCAAATAAAGACAACTACCCCATGCCATCTATGGAACACATTCTACAAACAATATATGGGATATAGATGTTTTATTTACTTGATGGGTTCTCAGGATATAATCAAGTTTTGGTAGCTGAGCATGATAGACTCAAAACTACCTTCCATACCAAGTGCGGTACATTCACATATAGAATAATTCCTTTTGGGCTTGTGAATGCAGGAAAAACCTTTCAGCACGCCATGGACATCGACTTCTATGGACTCATTGGACAGAGCATAGTGCTATACCTTGATGATGTTATTGTGTTCTTTAGAAAATGAGAAGACCACATACACCATTTGAAGAAAATTTTTGAGCGAAGCCGAAAATACGAGATTTGCTTGAATCCCAAAAAAGGCATATTTATAGTGTTGAGGGGAACGTCCTTGGGAACATCATTGCCAAGAGAGGGATAAAGGTTGATCCAAACCTAGTTCATACTATCATACAAATCCCTCACCCAACCAACAAGAAAGCAATGCAATCCTTCTTGGGAAAGATAAAATTCCTCCGGAAGTTCATCTTAGATTATGCGCAAATAGTCAAACCAATGCAAGCCATGATCAAGAAGGATGCGGTTTACCACTAGGGAAAGAGGGAAAAGTACACATTCACCCGTATTAAGTAGTCTATTATAGAAGAGCCTGCACTCTACAATCCAAATTTCAACAAAGACTACCTTTTATACACCTTCGCCTCCGATGACTCGTTCATTGCAGTACTCACTTAGAAAAATGAGATGAACAACGAACGACACATATCCTTCATGATTACAAGAATGTAGGGACATGAAATCAACTACACCGCCATCGATAAATAGGCATATGTAGTATACAAGGTGCTGAAACATTTCAGACCCCACTTGCTGAAAAACCATTGCATAGTCTATGTGCCTCACCCAACAGTCCGCTCACTGCTTGTACATCAAGAGCTGGGCGAACGAAGTGTAAATTGGATGATAAGCTTGCAAGAATATGATATTGACATCAAGAAAGTTCACACTATCAAGGGTCATGGTCTCTCTAGACTCGTACCAGAGGCAATAGAAGCACAGGAGGAAGAAGCAAAGCTTGTTGGTTGGGAGTAAGAAATTAAGATGTATGATGTAGTGCGAGCACCACCCACTATTAACGGAAAATATTGGTATGTAGATATGCACTAGTACCTTGAGAAGGGCACCATACCCTATCACTTTTCCATTAGACAGAAGACAGAATTATGTCTCAAAGCTTTAGCTTATTAGTTGGTTTAGTGAGTGCTTTATAGAAAGCACAAGAATAGAATCTTTCTCAGGTGTCTGGAAACACTTGAATGAAAGAAGGTTTTGCAAGATATGTGTGATGAACCATCCAAGGGTCACTTTGACAAAAATACCACTTTGCAAAAAATTTATGCAAACCAGTTTCTACTGGCCCACATTATTCAAGGATGCACAAGCTTATGCTTGCAAGTGCCTGATCTGTGAGCGATGCATCAACATAATGCAAAGGTAAACAACCCTGCGACATCCTGTTGTAGTGATTGAACCATTCCAATAATGGGGCCATCAGGGAAATCTTCCCACATTCATCAAAACAACCTGATACATTCTTATAGCTACTAATTACTTCATGCGGTGGATAGAAGCACTTCTTCTCAAGCAAGTGAACGACTAAGAAGTCATCAGATTCCTCCAACAAAACATCATATCATGCTTTGGCATTCCAGTATCAATTGTGTTTGATAATGCAACTTACTTTTCATGTTTAAATATTTATTATTTTTCTTTACAAAATGGTATTGTGCGTAAACACTCATCCAACTACTACCCACAAGGAAACAATCTTGCAGAATCCACAAACAAAAATATTATCTTTATAAACAAAAAGACTGTTTATTCTGAGCAACGTAACTGGCACTCCACCATGACGAAGTCATTATGGCCTGAACGTGTAACATCCAAACCCTCTCTGAATACCTCACCATACTTCCTGGTCTATGGAAAAGAAGCCATCCTACTACCCAACATCTACTTTCCTGCGCTTCAGTTGTATCAAGAATCCTAAGGCAAGCCTTGCATGCTAGTTCAATGTAGGATGGATACACTTCACAAAATGCAGGAATAAAATATGAAATGAAAAGAAAAGTTTAACTCCACCATAACCATATTAAGAGATGGTTCGATAAGAAATCTGCAAGGAAAGCTAACTTCGATGTTGGTGACATAGCCTTGAAATAGGATAAACCCCACAAAGATAAAGGAGATCATATGAAGGTCCAGTCTATGTGGATTGGTCTATACACAGTCCATGAGAAGCTTGGCCCACACACATACCATTTGAAATCACTTGATGGTAGGACTGACAACCTTCTTGTCCATGGCCAAGATCTCAAACACTATTTGCAGTAGGTCGGGCCATGCCTCGTGCCATGTACATAGTCTGCTTACTTGCTTGTTTTTTTTGTTTTGTTTGATTTGATTACTATTTTGTTTTGTTTTTTTTTGTTTTCTCGGTACCTTGCTAATTTTTTTTGGGAAATAAGTGTTGTGATCTATAGAGTTCTGGCTTTTGAATCAGTATGTGGCTAAAATATGAAGAGACTTGTGACACTGCAGCACTTGGCCAATCTTGCTTTTCTCTTCTCTGTGCCTAGTTATAACCTTCTATTGATGAAGTCTTGACAGAAAATATGAACCGTTTGCTTGGGTCCAACCATGAACCTGTGTCCACACTGGGGAACCCCATGCCTGTACTCAGTCTTCTGCTCTGTGTGATCAAGCTCATCCAACTAGTAGAAATAGAGTAGGGGAAAATCTAAATGAGAAAACTTATGCCATAGATCTTACATTATTCTTTGAAGGAACAACCTATTCTTCTCTAAATAAGTCGGGATCCCTCTTCCACCCCAAAAATAAATATGTGCCTATGCACAATACTCTTTAAAAAATACAAAGGCAAAAGAAGAGAAAGGCTTCCTGTGTAGAGATGTGAAGAATGTAACTCCTTTGGGGTACTAACTAGGCTCACTGGTAGTGGAGAAATGTGTGTGCAGTGGAGAAACACCAGAGATGAAAACTTGTACTCTGATTTTTTTTAACTCATGAGCCAAACTACCCTTCCTGATTTCAAAACACTATGATCAAGCTGAAACATTTTTTTTTGATTGACTGAGTTGGAAAAAGGTGAACCATGTATGTCCATGGGGTAAGTGGGAAAGCCAAAGTAACCTGCACAATGATTCAATACTCCCAGAAATAGCACAGCCTTGTGTTGTCAATGAACCAAAATAAAGAAGATGGAATTCTACCAGTGTGTCACCAAGTGTTATAGCGGCTGCAACACCCTCCAACATTTTGGGCCATATCCAATTTTTGAGCCTCCCTTGAATTTTTACTTGATGTTTGAAATCACTCAGGCTCACCCCCTAGGCTCGTGTGAGTCTTTGCACCCTCTTTGCTTGACTGTTCAACGGACAACTTTTTTCATGTTAGTCACAATGTCATGCTTTCAAACATGTTATGGTCATGCATAAGGTCCTCACTTCATGTGCACATGTTGTATTCATTATGCAAACACTCGTCACACTCACGTACGAAGTTGAGTGCACTGTTGCACAAGTGTCGTCATGGTCATTCAATAATCCATCATAAGCATCGCGCTTATTTCTCACACTGTCAGTTATTCATGTTAAGAATATGTTGTCTTGATGGTTTGAGGCATCATGTCATTGATTTATGTTGAGTGTGTGTTCATAAAAGTTGTGTATGCAAAAATTTTCTCGCTCGCACACTTAGTCATTTTGCTGAAGTTCTAACGACTGGATCACCCTCTAATAGCTACACCTTCACCCTACAATCAACTTGACCTACTATCATCTAGAACAATGTAGAAGTATCCAACAAGCCATTTCAATATGCGATACCTACAAGATGATCAATCAACACTCCTATTGGTCAAGCGAAGAGTTTGATTAGGTAGTGAGCCCGAGAATCACTCCCCTCAAAAATTGCATAGAAGTTGAAGACCTTGCCTGCTTTGCTGACTATGAAAACCGCATAGAGAGGCTAGACCTACACCAAGTGTGCTTCCATGTCTCCCCTCAAAAATTACATAATTTTTCCAGTTAGTCACCCACACAACTTATCAGCTACTCACCTAGAAAAATGTGTAGATTTCCGAGCAAACCCATCAACAGCCCCGCATCCTACTTAGCTCAGAAGCTACGCAGAGGTGCCTAGCAGATGCTTCCCAGAATTTGTGTAGTTTTTGTCTCTAGCAAACTCCGTAGCCTGCTACTAGCTGCCTCTAGGAATTGCATAGTTTTTGTTACCAAGCCTCCTGAATCCTACAACCAACTCCCTTGAATAATTGTGTAGTTTGTGCTGCGAAGGCCCTTTGATTCCCAAACTGCTTGACCCCAAAAATTTCACAGATCTAACCTCTAGCCAAATCAAATCCCATGGTCAATCACTGCTGATTCAGATTGTCCATTTTAGACTCCAAGTGACCTCTGTGAAATTTTCACCAGCAGTTCCTGGAGCTTGCATCCAAGCTTGAAACTTGCCTTGTGTAGTTTTGCAACCTTTTTCTCTCTCTTGATCACCTACATTCGAAAGAGAATGACCATGCATCATGGTAGGATAGGAGGTTTATGGATTTGATGTCCTATCATCATGAGTGACTACAGATATAGGTACATGAAAAAACATGACGTGATGAAAAATGGGATGAATAAGGAGAGTACATGCAAAAATGCATGTTTGCAAATGGATGAACAAATGATGCATGCGAAGAGATGTGTTCACGAATGGATGACCATGTGAATATGTGTTTGCAAATAGAAGAACGGATGACATGCACAAACAGATAGATAAGCGAACATTCGAGGAGATATTTTCATGAATAGATGAGCATGTCACACATGCCAAAGTAAAAGCAAAGGAGAAATGTTCACATGCAAAATCAAGTTAACCCAATGACCATTGAGGACTCTGCACACTTTTCCATGTAGAGGGGAAGTTGTGATACATGATGAGGACATCCATCATTCATCAACACTACAACTCGATATGTACACCAGCAGCAGCATGAACATACTAGCACTGTCATGTTGATTTGTGTCATGAGTCATGTCAGCCACATCACTATTGTGGGCCATATTGTTGTCAATCAATGTAATGTAACATGGAAGTCCAAAAGAACCACTTATAATCTGAAGGGTCATGTAATCTGAAAATTCATGGAAGTCAAACAGTCATGAGGGAAGTCAAACAACCGTAAGGTCCAGTTTCACCCTTGGCTATAAATACCCCCTCATTTTTACATGAAAAGGACTTTTCATGTTGGCTCCTCCCATATAGCCTTAAGCATCTGTAATATTTTCGTTGATAAATGAGTAGTGGCTCCAATGCCTGACCCATAGGGTTAGTGATGTATGGTGTATAAATGTTCTTCGAACTTTCACTTAATTCAGAAGCTTGTTCACAGGCCAGAACATTTTCTCACATGTATAGTAACTGTTTGTAAGGATTAATCTTGAACACTTGTAATACGTGTTGCTTTAACCTATGTTAAACAATTGAATTCTTCAGTTGTTCTAATACATATATTTGTAAAAATGTGTTGTATAATTTGTTAGCATTGTCCTGCCCATGTTGGTTACCTCCGAGACATTAGATATAGCCTTTTATGTAAACCTACTATGAAAATCGTCACACTTGTGTGGACTGCCCGTTGGGTGTTGTATGTGTTATCTTCCTTTGTGTGTTGTGACTGCCATATCTGTGTGGATTACTCTTCTAGAGGTTGTGCATGTCCTATTGTGTTGTGTGTCTCTAATAGAGTTTGGATTTCCTCCCATCTGACCTGAGACTCATTCCCACCTCTTTCTTTGTTGTGAAAGAACCTTGACTCAAGTAACACTAGCATTCACTAGGCATGTGAATCTCGTTGTTCGAAGGAAAAGAATACCATTCTCTTATGCTAAAAATCAAGAGATAAGGAAAAAATTTAAAATAATGGAAACCGAGCAATCATACCAAATGAGACTCTCACACCAAACAATGTGATGTCTAGTTGGGACTTCATACCAGGAAGATCCCTTAAATGCTGGTGGGTCTAGCACCGTCAACACGTGGTAGAAAGCTCAAAATATGAAGGGGGTATGGGTTTAAAGGACCATGTTTGCATGAAATTAGCTTTCAGGGAAAATCTAGTATGGAGACTATTAAAATAACCCTCTGAATGGTGGTCCCAAGTTCTACAAAAGAAATATCTTCCTTAGAGATATCCTTCAACGGTACATCAATACCAAAAGATGGCTTCCACAAGTGATAAGATCCCATTCACAAAGTCTTCCAACAAGATCATAAATGAAAGGATGATGCTCTCACTATACCGCATAATTATCAGATCTCAAACTATTATATATGCCATAGATATCAGAGAAATAGATCAGATCTCAAACCAATATATATGCTATAGATCTTAGAGAAATAGATTATATCTCGAACCAATATATATGCCATACATCTCAGAGAAATAGATCAGATCTTGAACCAATATATATGCCATAGGTCTCAGACTTGAGATCATAAGTATTATGAGTAGGTCTCAAAACTCTGAATTTATATCATAAGTATAATTCTCACAAATCTCTAACCATTGATTTTATATTATAAAGGTAATGAACATATCTTACAAATCTTGGACGACTTCACATAGAAGAGAAAACAAGTAATGTACGTGTGTTTGAATTGCATCACAGGGAGAAACAATTAACCTCTCTATATATCCATCATGTGATCTGAGTGCTAGAGTTTCAATACAAGATTTCACAAGAAATGAGGAAGTAAAATAGTACATTAAACAAGAAGCTAAAAATGAAGCTAAAGTGGATGCTAAAAACAATGCCATAATGAGGAGAAAACTAGGATGGTAAATAGGAAGTTAAAAAGGAAGCTAATGTGGACACTAAAAACAATGCCATAATGAGGAGAAAAGTAGGAAGTTACATAGGAAGCTATACATGAAGATAAACAAGGAGCTAAATAAGAGCTCAAACTGGGCATTTACACCAACACTAAAGTCGATGATATTTAGTGCCACTTTTTCATCGATTGGATGTGATCGGTGAAACAAATGCCAAAAATAGTGTTATCCCATTAAATAGTGTTGAAGTTTTCAAAATATGGAGAAAAATAAAATATAATAGTTAGTGGAAACAAAAATCGGAGCTAAAGAGGAAGCTAATCACGGGGATTTCTTATAGTGAAAGAAAAGAAGAATATTGATTATGTCATAGGATTGCATACCTTTTAGTTTATGTTATTTGGTAAATTTTGTCATTATGTTCAAATAATTTCACATAATTAATACTTTAATTCTCTACTACTACTCTGGTTTCCCTAGTGGCCAACCAATTAGAACATAAAAGATGATGTACCTTTCTTGTGATGAATTAATATGAAATGTTGTTTGAATTTTTTTCATGGTAACGAGTGAATTGGTAACTTCTAAGGATTGTTCTAGAAAGTCCATGATCAACAAATTTGGAGGATTGTTCTAAGAAAGAACTAAATATGGAATCATAACAACTTCTACAATGCACCTCAATATCAAGATATTCAAATTTTCCTTCCCCTTCAAGATTATAGGAATTACTCATCACAATTTTCAACTTGTTCATTTTTTTTGCCACATAGGCTAGCATGTCTTAATAGATTAAATTGAGGTGGAGGGGGGATTAAACCTGTTATCTACCACTTGAGCTATTTTCCTTTAACATGAAATATTATCAGTCTTACTAAAAATTAAAAATATCAACTCTTTTTTCATATATTAAATTTTACTTGGCCAAAAATCTCAAATATCAAAATAGTTAAAATTATTTAAAAAGAGAAAGTTTTATTTCCTTATATTAATAGTAAGATGAAATTTTTAATATATTTCAAGTGAGACTAATGGTTAAGAGCATGTGTTTCCTCTTAAGAGGTCACAAATTCAAATCCAAAGGGGGGGTAGAGTATGCATGCCTTCATAGACTTTAGCAATCAAATCACCATGTGGAGGTGGGTCCCTTGTCCCATAAAGAAAAAGGTATCATGCACCAATTTAGCATATGACTTAGCCGTGAACTTAAAATTAGATTTTTATTAAAAAAACCTTTTTAACTTTAAAATTAATAAATATTCTCAAACACGCTACATAAATCAGATAAAATTTTATTAAACAATATTACAAAGAGTATCTTAACTACACACTCTATACCAAACTCACCTACACACTTAAAACCTTTTAACCATGAAATTTAGAACCGAAAACTCTCTTTTATCAACTATTGTTAAAAATCAATACCATTAAGCATTGAAAAAATAGACAAAAGCAACATGAACACTCATTATGCTTTGGCATCAAGTACTCCATGAGTGTTACATCGTTCATTTCATTGAACAGGCCAAAAAATGGAATTTCATTTTTAAATGACAATGCCATCCAGAAATTTGGCATACACTAAACCCACAAGTTTGACATTTCCTCATCCAAGAGAAAAGAAAAAAAATCTTATATCTTATGACATTGGCATGTATTTTTGAAAAAGTGAATATATATAATATATATATATATAGTATATATATATATATATATATATATATATATATATATAGTATATATATATAATATAATATTACACACCAAGAGGTGCAAAGGAATGATAATAGGAGGAGTGGGAGGATGTGGAAGGGAACTCTCTCCTTGCATTACAAGTCAAGCTATAACATTGCTGTCACCTTATGGGGAACACAATGCCATGCTAAAGGGGATGAAATTTCATACCTTCACACCTTAGGAACTACTCTAGTTGTTTCAATCAAAGGGGTTCATGTCATCGATTTCAATGGAAGGAATATTGGAACTATCCCAACCACTTTCATTCTTATAAACCCAGATATTATTGAAACATGCCAGATCCAACAATGGTTTCATGAAATATGTTTCAACACATCCTCGCCTTCACTGAGTCAAAAATACAAAGGCATCTCTAGAAGGCACCTTAAAACAAAAACAATCTCTGAACTTGTTGTGATGTTCTGCTATAAGAAAGCTCCATGGGTTATCATTTAGGCTACTACTACAGCAAGTAACATGGAATATTTTTACTTCTTTGTATCCCTATTCAATAGAAAAATAGGCATACAAAAGTCCATGTCTATTCAATGCAGATAGAGGTGACCTAGACATACTAGTCTAAGATAGTAGTTGAGTATTAAATGTGAGGTGTGCGAGATTTGGAAGGGGAAAACGATGGAGATCAGGAAGAGATTGTGCAGGATTTGGAATTGATTCATTTCTATGAATGATGATCCATGAAAATGATAAAATAATAGAGAAAAAACACATCTATTGTTATTGGCATAATTGTGACAATGGACAACATGTTGATAAAAAAGCACAGTATGTGACAGTTGCTTGACTAAAAGGACCAAGGCTAAAAAATAAGTCAATTTATAATGATCACGATTTGAAATTATAATGCAAGATACTACATACTTTCACTTCAATTTTGACAAAGACTTTACAATTTTGTTAAGTGTTTGGATTTTTTACAGGACATATTAAAAAAACTGGCCTTTATTAGATCATATAAAACCACATCACCATTATCCATTTAGGTTTATTCGATCAAATTAAGGTTTACAAAAATGTATGACTAAAGAGTAAAGAATGTTTTCATAGAAAATATTGTAGTTGCTTTTAAGGAAAATAATTCCCATTTGAAGCACATTTTGTATTCTAAGCATCTTGATTGTTGTGCAAAATTTGATTAGCAAGTTTTCTAACCTTTCTAAGATTCATCTTTGACACTAAGAATGGCAAGATCATTATGATCAAGTCCTAAAGAACAAATTATATCATCTCGAGATAGTAATAACAAGGCTTGCACAACTCCTTGATTGGAAAAAGAATCAAGCATGAGAGCAGGTACATCGCAGAGTGTAAGTTTGCACAAACATGTTGGCTTTTATTAAAAGTATCCATAGGTTAAAAGGCAAACTAGATCCAACCTCATAGAAACCATCTATATGAAAACTGGCTACAAATATAAGCTAACATTATGATAATTTATTAACTATGGGTGATATCTAGGAGAAAATTACTAATTTTTTTCCATGGAGTTCTCTACAAGGTTTTTGTGAGTATTCCAATCAATATACTATATGAATACAGTGATGGATTATACTACCATTATCTTAATAGTCAAGAATATGACCTTAAGAATCAAAAGAAACAATCCAATAAAGCAACAAGGCTATACCTTGCCAATAGTTGAAAATCGTTAGATAGAAGGTGAGAGACAAGTGGCCACTTTCATTCAATTTTCGTAATGAAACTAGCTTCTCATGTGAAATAATTGAAAGTCATCGCTAATGGTTGATTTTGTTTACTAAAGTATTATGGGAATAATGTTCGTGCAGGTTCTTTACAAAATCGGTTTGCAAAAGTAAGACATATCTATGGCTCATATTTTGCTAATAGGGGCCTCAACACCCAATTTTTGAGAGATTCAAAGCCCATAAGTTCTCATCAATTGAAATATTATTCATATTTTAGAGTTCCTAAACTTTTGGGTATAGCCAATGCCCTTCCAATTTTGTTTTAAAATTAATATAAAAAACTATGTTCCTGTCAAAAAAATATTCACACAGATTTTAATTTAGTCAAACAAAGTGAGGATACATTTTTTAGATCCTTTTAGCAATAAAAAGACATATTTTACAAATATCTCATGTTGTCTACAATTGAATACATAACTTATCCATTAGCCAATAAAACTAAAGGATAGTATTTTTGGCATGGTTTTCATTCCTTTTTTGTAGCCTCACTCCAATGGAAAGTGCCTCTGTTAGGTCCCTATACTACTAGTGTAACCCCTTATTGTTATTAGTGCAATCCCCTTATTATATGGTTGTGCCCATGTAGTCCCCATATTGTTATTACTCTGCCCCATAGAACCCCACTATTGTTATTATTGTGCCCTTAAATTATTATTGTTATGTCAACTTTGATTATATTATGACCCCTTGGACTCCCTAAATAAAAGGAGATATTTTCATTTGTATCATACAGAATGTCATTTGTGTAATGTAAAGGGATGCCCCCCCTGGAAAAGGCTTATTTCAAGTTGTTGATCTAGCTTTTCTATATTTTTGAGCTGTTTTCATAACATTTGGTATCAAAGCTTTGGATTCTAGGGTTTCGCTGCTCCAAATAGGCAATCATGGAATTTTCGCTATAACTTTGTTTTTGCAACGTTTCAGATGCTAAAAATAAAACCCATTTGCATCGAAATCATTCTAAACCTCAGATCCAAATTTCACATCTTGTCTCTCTATATTTTCGGAGATATGATTTGAGGTAGTAAGGGTTTTTGCAGAATTCTGAATTACATTCCAAACATGTGACTTTGGGAA
>APFE031531829.1:194465-220154 GCA_000404065.3 Pinus taeda
AGAAGATACAAACAAAACCCATTTACACTGAAATCATTTTGATCCTTAGTTCTAAATTTTAGATCTTTTCTCACAATATTTTCAAAAATATGATCTAAGGTAGTTAGTGTTTTTGTAGAATCCCGAATTACATTCCAAATAGGTGACCTTGGGAAAATAGTCATAACTTTCTCTCTCAGTATCATATTGAAATTTCGTAAGAAGTTAGAGAAGGAGGATGGAATTTAGTTTTTTGTTTATCGTTTATAGATCTGAAGGTTGAAATAGTGACATGTGGCATGTCGTACAAGTTCACTCTACTAAAAAATTATATAATCAGGTCATCTTGGGAGATTGGGCATAATTCTTTATTGGAGAATCTAATTTTGATAAGACTGGTGGAATTGGAAAGAGGACTTAGAGGGCTACCATAAGAGGTAATTTTAGACTTAGGAGATCTGCAATTATAGAGATACAACAAATTGAATATTGAGCTTATATAACGAGAAAAAAATATGTGTAGTCTTTTCAAAATTTTGCATAAGTTTGGGTTGAATAATTAGTTTGAAGTTCAAAGGGCATAGTGAAGCATACTTATCATTAATTGATGCCCCAAAGAAAGAAAATGGAAACACCTAGTGAGCAACCTGAAATCCCTAGCATCATTCATGAATAAGAGGAAGAATTGAAACGTGATCTATCAAAATTACAAGACCAAGTACAACAAATTTCACTCTCACAAAAGGTAACAAACGCTAAGACTGATGGTTTAAAGAAAGGCACGGAAGCTAAGATGAATGGCGTGGAAGCTAATATGAATGGCTTGCAAGTTAAATTGATGGAGTGGAAGCTAAGATAGATGGCATAGAAGCTATGATGGATGGAATGGAAGCTAAGATGAATGGCATGGGCACTAAGATGGATGGTATAGAAGAAAAACTGAAAGGCGACATGGAAGATTTGAAGATAGATTTGACTAATTTGCTACAAGAAATGCTTACTAATGGTGAAAGGGTAGTAAATGAAACTCATGATGAGAACAAAATAAATGTTAATCATGGTTTCATAAACTATAACATTGGATTAAAAACTCACCATGTTCCAAAGATCGATATTAGGAAGTTTTATGGCAAGGATCCCATAACATGGATACTACAGATGGAGCAATATTTCAATCTCCATAATATGCAAAACACACAAAAGCTACGTATTATAACTTTATATTTGGAACCAAATCAGTTTGTTATGGTATCCATGGATTTTATCTCATAAACAAATTGTGACTTGGGTAATTTTTATGGAAGAAATGATAGCACATTATGAGGATACAAAAAGGGAGGTTTCTTTTAGCCAATTGATAAACCTCAAACAAAAGGGTTCAAAGATGGGGCACATTGATGAGTTCCAAAAATTGAATATAAAGGTAAAAGATATTGCAAAGGGGCATATGATTGATGTGTTCATAGGTACTTTAAAGTATAACATCCAACATGAGGTTCCCCTTAGGGAACCAGACTCGTTGGAGAAGGCATTTAGGTTGGAAAAAAAAATGGAAAGAAAAATTATCGCAACAAGGAAGCCTACACTTACAACTATAAGGATGAAAGATGCATTTTCATGGACTCTAGAAGCAATGAAGGCCTTCAAACATCTTAAAGAGGCAACGTGCCAAGCACAGTCTTAGGTCTGCTAGACTTCACAAAAACCTATATTTTGGAATGTGATGCCTCAGGAAATGGAATTGGTGATGTTTTAATGAAAGAAGAAAGACCCATTGCTTTCAAATTTCATCCAATCAAAGGAAAGTATTTACACAAAGCTATTTATGAGAAGGAAATGTTGACAAGACTACATGCACTTAAGAAATGGTGAACTTACCTAATGAGAAGATCTGAGTTCAAACAATATTGCCAAAACTTGACGAGGAAGGAAAAATCATATTGGAACTGGAAGCAGTCACAAAAACAAGAACTTGACAGTCATGAAATCGATCAATTTCAGGGTATCTCATCAAGTGGAAGAACTTAGCCACTGAAGATTCCACATGGGAGGATGATAATTTTATATAGAAGCATCCAAAACTACTCAAGCATTGAGGACAACGCTTTTTGAAGGAGAGGGGCATGTTAGGTCCCTATACTACTAGTGTAAGCCCTTATTGTTATTAGTGCAACCCCCTTATTATATTGTTATACCCATGTAGTCCCCATATTGTTATTATTGTTCCCCACAGAAGCCCACTATTGTTATCATTGTGCCCTTACATTTGTTATGTCAGATCTGATTATATTATGACCCCTTAGACTCCTATATATGAAAAGGAGGTCTTTTCATTTGTATCATCCAATAATTGTTTATTTTTTTAATGTAAATGAGGTTTCCCCATCGAAGAGGCTTATTTGAAGGCATTGTTCTATCTTTTCTATATTTTTGAGTTAGTTTCATAACAACCTCTCATGTGGGACACCTAGATGATTAGGAATGTTTGCAAATTGCTTGGGTGTTTAGTGCATTAAGTGGCAATTGGGTTTTTGTGGAAACACTATCACAAAGTTACATTCAATTAGGATCCTCACGCACAACCGTAGGGGACTTGAGAAGCTTTAGGTAAGAGTTGTATTTTCTCTTGATGATTCAACTAAGTGTATTATGCCATGAGGGTGAGTCCCTCCCCATGGGAACTTGGGCTCATATGTTGGACTTTCTAGCTTTTGTAGGATGGGGATTTCCTTACAACCTTGTTTTCCACATGTTGTAAACATATTGAATCCTAATGTACTTGCTTTTCCTCTTATGTAATATATGAATATTTTTTCACTTAAAAAAACTAGAACAAAATGTGAAAGGAATTTAAGTTGATCAAAAACTGATTAAGATCTATGGTAGTACACCATAATCAAATTTGTTAATGAATAAATACAATTTTGAGAGGCCACAAAGAATCAATTCATTAATCAAATAAGAATTTCCAGATGCATTGGTGACAATATTTTTTATTTTCAAGATGTCGTGAATATTTTGCTTAGTTTACAATGACAAATAATTTGCCTGATGGTGATTTCTAGTCCAAGGCCCATGTAGTCCATGTCAAAGGCCCATGTAGTAAATGTAAGAACTTGTTGTAGTAGCTACAACCACCCTCCAAAAATTTTCCTTTGCTTCATTTTGGAGCCTCCCTCCTCAAATTCATACCAGTAGTCCTGCACTGATTAGGTACTTGTGTTTATTTGATTATATATGTCGCTTAACAACTTTTTTTCACTCACTTGTTCCATCGACTAACCAAAAGCTTACCCAAGTCTTGGTTCACATCTAGTCATTTGGTTGTTGGGAAAAACTATGGAATCCTAGAGGGAAGTCTGTCTTCTCCTCAGGAATTGCACAGAGAAGCCCAATAGTTGCCCTACTCTTAGAAAAGCGTAGAGAAGCCTAACATCTCCCCTACACTCAAAAATTACACAGAGCACGCCAGTTGGCACTGCTCTCTAGAAATGCATAGACCAGGGCAACTGACACTACCCTCCATAAATGCGTAAAGCAGGCCAGCCGACACTGCTCTCCAGAAATGTGTAGAGCAAGCTAGCAACACTTCAATGGAAAATTCTACACAGTTGGCCAGCCATCTAGGGCCACTCAACCCAGAAACAATGCATATGTTTTCCCTCAATGAATGTCTATTGCATGTGCCAGTAGGTTGATCGGTTCTCTCCAAAACTACCCAATCCTTCCTTGCATTCCAGGTAGCTTTTCTTGAAAAAGAAAAAAAATAAAAAAAGCATCGTTAGATTTTAGGGATCTATTTTTAACAGCAGGAGTTACAGGCAAAGTCATTTTTAGAAACTTCCCACCAATTGTCACATTTTCCTATATTTGTAGCATGCACGTCATAAACTACAAGTTCGCCAAATCTATTTAAATGACACCTCAGAGTTCATTATTCACATTCGATCTTGTAGCTCTAGCATTCCCAAGGCATCTAGGAACTTTCAATACAATCAACACAACTTTTCTAGGTAAGTTTTTCTTTTCATGTATTTTGCCTCTTTTCTTGTTTCTTTTTATTTCTCACCTTGTATGAGTGTTGTTTTCATTGTTTTATTAATGATCATTGGCATTTCAATGTGTTTTAACTTGTAGAAATGTTGTTTCAAGTTTTGCATTGCATTTCCTTAGTGTCGCATGCACACTATTTCTGCACTAACATTCGTCGTTGCGGCGAATCTCTTTGTGAGCTTCATGGTTTTTCCATTTGACTAATTTATGCACTTATTTCAATTTCATGCATATCTATTCACTAAAATTTGCACCATCTTTGCACTGACATTTAGTCCTTCGCATTTTCAAGTTGCCCTTAGGTAGATCTGGGCTGTCTTGGTGTAGATCTTGTGTCTCCCAACATGCACTACACATTCCTAGCAGTTAAGGCTCTACCTTGCTTCTAGGAATTACACAGAGGCTGCCCACACTAGCTCTTAGTTGTGCTCTGTGCAATACTGGGAGGCAGTGCCTTGTCCAACCCACTGGAACATCACATTGTGCAGTTCCAGCTAGCAACCTAGCCTGACTAATCTGTGCATTGTGAAGATTCAATTAGCATCCAGCCTCTCTAGACTATGCATTGTGCAGTTCCAGTTAGTAGTGAGCCTCACTAACGACTGAGACTGCATAATGAACAGTTCTAGTTGATAGTCTCCCAACCTCTCAAAGTCAATTCTACCCAATCTTACCCAATAGTCACCAATTTGTTGTCCATTTGTTTCTCGAGTTGCTTTATGTTTTTAGCTTACATTGTCTTTCCGTGAGTGTCTTCTCTATCTCTAAGGACTACAGGTTTTTGAGAATCTTCTCAATCGTACAGGTATCATGGCCTCCAAGAGAGATGGATCAAAATATACAATCGAAAATAGTACTGGGGATGTGGTTGAGCAGGGGTCAATGAGCTTGTCCATGTACACAAACACACACCTATTCATTGAGAAAGAAATCAAGATCACATGGCAATACATCAACATTACTTTCCTAGACATCTTTATGGAGAATCTAGAGGACCAACAGGTTTGTGTCAATATTCATAAGTTAGGATTGTACAAAGGGCATGTAGGTATCCCACCTTCCCATGCATAAATGTGATCCACTAAATTATCTCACACACTAATCCTGATACAATGATACTGAGTAGTGTCAGTGGAGTAGAGATTTTTTCATTCAGGACAAAAGATTATTAACAGATGTACCATTTTCCACATCTGGTGAACAAGATGGATACACTATTCTAAACTCCCAACAACAACACGAATAAAGGAGATAACTTGAAGTGTTGGGTAAAACAGCCATCGAAGTTTAGGATGACACCCAACTAGATATACAAGATGAAAAAACTTAGGAATGAGTAAAAATTCTTGGTCATCGTTGCATATTTCTTATATGGCCAAGGGAGTATAGAGACCTTCCCGAATAGTTGGCTTGTCATGTTGGATCAGCTAGCAAGTGAAGAAAAAGTGTTCAACTGGTTTGACATGTTGTCTCTCCACCTGAAAGTGCATGTATCCAATGTCGGGAGTCCACCCAAGGATCAAAAAGCGAGATTCTTCATGTCTTCCTACCTGCTTGATGCAATCTGTGTGGGTCAACGGTTTCCTAGCATGTGTTGGGCATGGACACCTTTAGAGAATGTTGTGAATGTATATTGCAATTTTCTCTTAGAATGCAGCTACTAAGGAGTCATGGATAAACTAGCTGACTACTTCATTTCCCCTTTGTACATGATAATATTTGAACAAGATCCACCTTGCATGCCCCAAGCAACAATGTAGGCATTGCTGAACATTGCAGATTCATATAACTCACATGATGGCATCTTCATCAGGATGTATATCATAGAGAAAGCTCCACATGGTTGTTGAGGTTTGCCATGGACAAGTTGGTCATGTAGGAGGTTTCATACCACATCTTAGTAGGTTTATCAACTAGATTGCACAGGAAGAAGAAGGCACCATGGCCTATGCTTCTTTCGTGAATTGGGTTGTATGCGATCCAGAGTTTAAAATAAGTGGTTGTTGAGGTTGAGGACTTCAAGAAGTTTAAGTTTGACACCAAGAGTTTCAATCTGTATGATCCACATGGCTTATACAGGGACCACTATGTGAGAGTGTACTATTCTTGGATCCATGGGGCATGTCATTGGCCAGAGGAAGACCCATGGAGATATTGCTATAACTCCTCTAGGCTCAATGAATTGGTCAACATGGAAATAGAGTGGCTAGTAGCACCACAGGGAGGAGCAAAAACAGAAAAAAAAAAAAGTAGCAAACCTATAAAAGACAAAGAAAAGAGGAAGATTATCAAAAGCATAGAAATGAAGTAAAGTTGCAAGTTTAAGGAAGACCCACTTGTTGAAAGAGTAGATTTGGAGATAGAAGAAAAGAGGTCACAATGTGACAGGAGAGGAGTGCAGAAAATGAGACATAAGAAAAGATTGGAAGAGATGGAGAGGAAGTTGTTGGAAGTAGAGTAGAAGCTCAAACAAGAACCAGAGCTGCACAAAATAGAGAAGGAAGCACAACAAGAACAGGAGTTGGAAAAAGAATAGGAGGAAGTGCAAGGCACACAGACAATGAAAACTACTCCAGTACAAGTTGAAGACTTAGAACTAGCAATAGATTAGAAATAGAGTGAGAAACCATAGGAACATGAACTTTCTCAGTGCGATGAACTGATAGTAGACTATATGGACATGGAAATGGAGCAGCTGAAATAAGATCAGGACATTGACCTCATGCCAAAAGCAACTGAGGTCACTCCACATGATTCACGAGCTCCACCAGCAGAGCAAGTCCCAAGTGAGCAAGGGGATACTATTCTACTTGAGGATAATATGGGATAAAATGTGTATAACATAGCCTTTGATGAGTTACAACACACAGTTCTACAAGCTCGTAGAGTGCACACCCCAGATGAGCATGCATCACCTGTGCACTTTGAAGAATGGGTGATTGTGTTAGATGTACGAAAACATCTGGCTACCTTGGTCGATGCTACGAAGGCTTATGTCGAAGCCACAAGCTCAAGTGTGAAGTTCTTGATAATAGAAAATGAGCGCATGGCTAAGGATTTGCAAGAAACCAGGTAGAGAGAGGAACAATCTACAAGAACCGCCAGAGCAAAGATGAAGAAAGTGATACTTTCTAAAGTATCAAGTCTTGAGAGAATTACGTAGAGACTATATGACATGTTCATCACCATGCACAAGGTAGTTATCCATCTACATGGTAATTAGTAGTGCTGCACTAAGATAGCATGAACACTCACATACAAACATGCCGCTATTGATCATGTACAAACATGGATAATGAGATATAAGGGATCCTTGCTTCACTTGCACAATATGATGAAGCTACATGTAGAGTTGGACAAAGCACATATCCAAAGACTAATATGGAACTATGAGGAACTCGCGCTGCTCATAACTAGTGTTGAGGCTTCGTACCGACAGTTGTTCAAATGTTTGGATGTCGTGGTGAGAAAGTATGTAGGCTCGTCAATTGGTACACTCATTGAGGTAAAAGAGAAGAACCAAGACATATTGGAGCTCAACGCGTACTTTGATCAGTTGATGCTCATGGCCACCAACATAGATTTGTAAGTTAGTGCAGATAACATGCAAATGTATATCGCCAGTCTGGCCTTGCTCAAGACTAAGTTGCGCATGTTAGAGGATGAGTTGGATAGAGGTTACAAATCAGTATATCCGGAAGTAATGGAGGTAAGAGTTCATTTCTAGAAAGATGTCATCAAAGAGTATGCGAACACTATTGCACACTATCAATCATGGCAGTAGTTCGCCACTCAGGATCACAAAGAGGATGTTGATGGGCTGGTCTTTCCATAGTAGTTCGAGTCTTAGTGTTGTCTTGTTTGGTTGACTCAAGCCCATTTTTGTCCCACATGGGTATATGTGGAAAATGCATTATTATTGTAAATATAAGGTAAAGTGAAATTCCAAGTGTCATTAGTGGAATGCAAACAATCATATGTAATGTAAAGAGTTATGTAATAAAGTTGAAGATTCATGAGGGTAGTCAAGAGTCACAAAGGGGAATGTTAAGGGTCACCCCACGATTTGTTATAACTAGAACTTCATAACTCATAGAACAGGCTTTTGGGAGCCAATATTTTTCTAGGCATTTCTTAGAGAGGTCTTGGAGAGCATTGTGATGAGCCTTGGCTTCTCCATAGTGCAAAGTGAGTACATCTCTTTGGAGGAGTAGGCGGTGTTGACTATAATGTTCCACTATTGGGGCTAGTGGTTATCATGGTTATATTTATGGATGGAACATTTACTTTTATATACTATAACAAAGTCAACACATTTTCATGCATATGTTTTTATTGTAGTTGGACTATTCTGGTTGCTTTAGAAATGTATGTTATTTAACTTACACATTCATGTATGAACTACTTTGTATATGATTATATGAATCTTGTTGGAATCATGTTGTTGGTTTAACCTGTCACCCTGGATTGTGGACTATTCTTCTTCCAACTCGTGTTGTCATTCTGCTTGTGTGTTCCTTTCAGGCTATGTACTATTACAGGTTTCTAAGGGATACACTTACTTTTCCCCTTCATGTGTTAGACCCTCCCCATGCATCTCTCTTGACTTGGAGTAAGGTCACACACTTTCTTCCGACAAAGATATCACACTTACCTTTTCATGCTATCATAGTCAAGGCATAGCTTTACTACCGACTACTAAGACTTATACTCCAAAATTTATGAGGTCTAGTTGGGACTTCTTATCGGGGAGATCCCTTGACATGTTGGCGGGTCCAACACCATCAATAGAACCAAAACAACTCCACACTTCAGCATAACTTTATAGATTGTTAGAAAACCATTCTTCGTATTTACTTGAGTATTCCCACTAGAACAAACATCTATTGTAATATAATATAAGCTTAAATACAATGCTATATCTTTGGTGATACTACATTAGGATTTGTGTTATCATCATCTATATTTTAATTTTGGTTGGTAACAACTAGGAAAATTTGTTGAGTACTCAATTAATGTGCATATGATATTTGACTCTAGTATTTATTAGAGCAACCTTTATCGATCTCAACATTCAAGATGATGTATAATTTCCATTTTATTTTTAGACAAGTGAACATAACATGTTTGGTCAAAATTACCTAGTGCATATACATTTGATAAATGTTATACTCTTAGACAAAACCTTTTTTCCTATTCAATATCTTTTCAAGTCAACGTACTCACTATTTACTAATAATCAATTTAATTTGAGATTCTTCAAAAGCTAAGTATAAGGACAAGCCCCATCCTTACTGGAAATATATGCTTGTAATAATTTAATAGCTATAAATAGAGTTTCTCTTATTTTCTTATGGATACATGTAATAATAGAATTATGAATTAAATGGAAATAGATGAGAAATCATAATAGAGGCCAAGTGGTGAGAGTGTAGAGGAGTGGAATTGACACCACTCATAATTTACTTGGCACCAAAAAGCCTTAAAATTGTGCATACTAACAAGAAATTGGGGATAAATAGGGAAAATAACTACTTTTTCATTGTGAGGGAATACATAAATTAGATTAGGAAACACTCTTCTTAGCCTGAGAGGGGAATATAATGCATTATGCTATCATTGGACCATGATTCACTTGTGTAGTTGGACCAAGGAAGACAAAATCAATACAAGTTTTGGTCGAGATGATATTATAATTAGAACTTCTATGAGAATATGTATTTCTTCCTATAAAGCTCATTTGGGAAGTAGATGAACAATCATAGAAGAGACCAATTGGTGACAGGGAAAAGGAATGACTTTAACACCACTCATGATTTACTTGGTGATGGGCCTCTAAATTAGACATAAGTTAAGGCCCATGCCTCTAAAATAGACATAAATTAAGGCCCATATTACCATCCTTAAGCACATTAAACTTCTCTTTTTGCATTAGATAATTTATTTTAAAATTTAATATGTTCATGAGGCAGGTTTATGGATAATTGCATATTTGTGCCTAATATTATTTATTTTTGTGTAATATTATGAGAATATTGGGCAGATTATGGAGATTTGGAGGAGGAGATAATCTAGGGACCTTCTCCCTACTACGTGAGGATCAATATTAAATAATAAATAAACAATATATTCTAGAATTATGGCACAGATTGTGGAGCTCCAATGATTCAAAAAATCTAGGAATGTGTTTCCTACCATTTAATGTAGATTCTTAGTATTGGGAAGTAGATCGACTAATCAAGGGATTTTGGTGGGGAAATCTTCCTCCTTTCATGGGGAATTATTCCTAATCATTTTGTTTAAGTACCTAGTCGAATTTCCCTCTGGGGGGGATTTTTATTAGTCTTCTTGTGGAGATAACTTGTATTTTTGTAGCATAATTGTCATTTCTTGCAGGGATGTATTTGTATTGATTTAAATAATGAAGATTGGTGTCATGTTCAAATTCTAAACCTTGGTCTCCTGCATAGGAATTTGATTTTATTTGGGCTTGGCCATCCCAGGAGCCTCAGATCCATTTCATATCATTTACTTTTCTTCCTTTCACTTCTTATTTACATGCATCTCTTGTTCTTGTCTTTTTCCTATTTTTACGTTTAGTGTTAATGACTTCTTGTTGTAGGATTTGGTTAAATGGTTGAAGAACGTTATTTTGCAGGATCAAAAGCATAATTTAATACTTGGAACAACTTTGGAAGGCCATAGTAATCATTGAGCTACTTCGATTATTTTTCTTATTCCCAAATCTAGATTTTTGGAAGCCTTTTGTGGCAAATAACATTAAATTTATGCTATTTTATAGAGCATGCTAACAAGCTTCAATATAGTTAATTCCACTTGAATTAGATCACAAAAAAACTCTAGTTAATAACAAAAATCACCCCATTTCATTTTCACTTGATTAGGTTAGGCATTTGATAGATTTACTAGCTCACTAGTTCTCAAATTTCTAGATTTTAGAATAGTAATTTTATGTCATTTTTTAGCATGGGTTAACAGAGGTATTTTTGAGTGATTCCAATTGGAATGGAGACCTAAGACATCCTATTAAATAAAAAAGTTGTCACATGTAATTTTGATTTGATTTGGTTGGTAATTCAATGAATTATAACTCCCTATAGAAAATATCTTGTTTCCTATAGTAGTACTACAGGAAACCCTGTAGTAGCTTTCCAACATGCATATAATTGCCTAGATTTGCTCAAGAATATTGGTTATCATCCCTTAGGGTTGAATAAATACCCCTAGGCTCTAAACAAATGGTTAGCGAAGACTAAAGACCACTTAGGACTTTCCTCTTTACCCATGCAAAACATTTCAGTGATTTGGGTTAGTGGAAAAATTTATGAATTGGATAATACAATGATGATTTTCTTGATTGCCACATCCAATGAACTCTGTTAATGGATCTAAAATCTTTGAAATTTAATGGTTGAAATTTATTTCATGATATTTACTTTATGCAATTAGAATATTTTTCTTTCTTTGTACTTTGTTTCTTGTAATAGGTTAAGGTTTCCATTTCGAGCATTTCATTTTCGGAAATTAGTTTAGGATTTGGTTTCATTGCATGCACTCAATTACATCATGACATAAAAGGAAGGAAAAATTGTATGTTGCATATATAGTTCTGATACCTCTTAAGTTTGTACAAACCCTGGGTTGATAATTAAAGTTGGTAGCCTTGGGATTTGCAGGATTCTTATTGCAATACGAAGGCTCATAACTTTTTGGTGCTGTTGTCGGGGAGGTGTCAACGTATACATTGCTTTGTCCCATAGTTGATTCATTTATTTTAATTTCCATAAAAAAAAATTGCATTAGGGATCTTTCATTTCAAAAACAAAAAATTTCATTGCATTAATGTTTTCATTCAATCATAAAAACAAAAACAAAAGAAATTCTCTAACACCAACCTCCCCCATTTGATCATGTGGTGCAGTAAGAGCCACATCAACATTCATTTTTGTAGGTATAAGAATAAGAGGTGATAGAGAAGGCAGAAGAAATGGATGGAGATGATGACAATGAAGAAGATCTTATCAAATTCCCCATTCAAGATACTAATATCAACATGCATATGAAGAACACCCCTCCATGTTTTCTTCCAAACTTTCATGGTCTAAAGTCAGAGGATCCAGAAACCATTCTCTTTGAATTTGAAATTGTTTGTAGATATTATGGTTACTTATTAAACACTCAAAAATTGAGATTTTCTCCAGCAACATTGAAGGATAGAGCTCTTAAATGGTTCATGAGTTTAGGGACTAATTCAATAAGATCATGGAATGATATGCAAAATATATTTCTAGAAAAATATAAAGATCATGGTCTTGTAGTAGAAATCTTTAGAATGAATCAAAGAGAATATGAGAGCCTTGAGGATCTAATAGAGAGGTTCATGTATAATGTTAAGAGGGAAAAATTACATCATTTAGGATTAGACACAGTAAAAACCTTGTTACTTAGAAAAATTAGGGATGAGTGTATTGATATCCTTGATCTCATGAGTGGAGGTGATGTATACCAATTATCTTTTGAAGAAATTTGTGAAACATGGAAACAAATTTCAAGAGGAAGGGCAAGAGTAATTCAATCAACATCAACATCGGTAAGTCAAGGTAAACTTGGAAATTTTCTTGCTAACTTTAAAATGGAAATTCTTAGAAATCTAAGTGAACAAGTAGAAATTTTAAGAATGCAAGATGAAGAAAAAGAAAATGATAATATTTTTGTTTTCTATGTGGAATCACATAATTTTTAATATTGTCCATCATTACCAAGGTTGAAGGAACTTTACCAAGAGGACAATGGAGTAAGTCAATCACCAAAGAAGATATGTTATGTAGCTCCAAGACAACCATGGCAGCCTAGTCAACCTAGTATGGTGCAAGAGCCTAATTCACAATTTCAAGGTTATGTGTATCCAACTCAATATATCCATCTCAAAGTAATTGGAACACACCCTTCCCTTGGAAACATTGGCCATCTCAACCCCAAAACCAATCTTGGCAATAAGGTTGGCAAGGAAATTATGGGAGCCATCCTCAATATCCTCAATATTTTCCTCAATATCCTCCATACCCAACTCCATGTTATCCCTACCATTCACCTCCACCAGAACCACAACCCCAACCACATTCGTCTCAAATATCCACTCCCACTCAACTACCTGTACCACCATTTCCAAACCCACACATTGAAGTAGCTCAGCCCACTTACAATGTTGAGGTACAATACTTCCAAACATCTCCTCTTGAGATAAATGGTATTCACCATAGCTCAGGAAGAGTATTTGCAAGAAAGAGATTCTCTTAATATCATTGAAGGACCACAACTAGAAGAAGAAGATTCAAATGAGAATACCAAAGGATCATGGGTTACATTTGATGATGACCAAAGATCAAAATCAGAGATTGAGAAAGTTCCCTCATGGTTACCATCAAATCCTCCATGTGTTCAAGAGAACAATCAACAAAAAGAGGAATGTTTGAAGGTCATGGAAGAAGAAGACATCCAAGATGATCCAACTGAGAAAGTGGACCAGGGGCATTACAGCTATATTGAAATATGGTTCCAAACAGTCATTAAGTTGCAGCAACACTCTCTTCTTCAATTGTGCTTGATATCATCAAAGTCAAATCATTTGATCTCTCAAATTCAAGTACATGTCAAAATATGCATTTCAAGCCTACACATTAGTTTGTCTATCATCTTGATGTGCACATCGCTCCATTGGAAGTATTCTTATACTTGAAATTGATTTTGTTTTTCAAGTAGAGTAGGGTAGAAAAAATAAAAATTAAAAAAATGAAAAATAAGAGAAAAAATAAAAATCTCAGGTGAAAACCTCCTTTGAGGCGCTTGAGAATGGCTCATTGATTTAAAACCTCCATGAGGTAGTCAATGGGTTGGAAAAATAGAGAAAAAAGAAAAAAAGGAAAGATCATAGGTGAAAACCTCATTTGAGGCGCTTAGGCAAACCTACTCATTGAAAACCTCGTTGAGGCGGCTAGTAGGCATAGAAGAAAAAAAAAGGAAAAAATAAAAAATCTTTGCTCCATGTATCTCTCTAATGAATGTAGGTGCTCTCCAACATCTGCAAGGAACAAAAATAAGCTGGTACCAAAGAAAAGAGAAAATTAATTAAAATTCTAGTCAAAAGAAGTCAAACTTGGACTTTCTCCTCCCTTGCTCAGATGCTCTTGAAGGACAAACGCCATGCAAATCCATCACCCTCATATATTTCCACCATCCACTCATCATTTCCAAGATTTTACCACTCATTTTCCTTGTTGTCCTGAAATACTATAGGAATGCTTTGTTTTACTACAAGAAACAGAAATACATAGAGCATAAAACTATTTTTATCATATCTTGAAAAGCATGCATCCATTTTCCAAGTTGTTTCAGGGGGAGATTCATATGGATGATAGTAACATGATTAAGTGATTTCAGAAAATTCTAGTGCACAATTTTCGAGAAATTGACCTCCATCACCTACAACCATTTTTGAATTTTCTCTGTATTCGTGCATCCATTTAAAAATATATTTCATGGGGAGATCCATATGGATGATGGTAACATGCCCAAGATATTTAAGAAAATTCATTGCATGGTTTCCAAGAAATTGGCTTTCATCAAGTTCAACCATTTTTTATTTTTCTTGAGATTCATGCATCCATTGGATAGTTTATTTTTATGGGCAAGTGCATAAGGATGATGGAAACATGCTCAGAAAATTTCAGGTCAATCCATTCTACCATTTGGGGGATATGAACAAAACAAGGAAAATCTGTTGTTTCTGTATTACTACTACAAGATGTCCTAGTTCTACAACAGGATGCCCTGTTTTACTATAGGAAACAGGATGAAAGCTTAGGAGATGGTATGAAATGTGAAATAAAGTATGGGAAAGGTGTCTAATGGCGGAATAAGGTATAGGGAAGGTGAACATGACCCATGCACAAACCCATCACTCTAAGAAGGTCGGATTTGACTAGGATAGTTTGCTAATGGTAACTGGAAGACAAAGGTTTACAATCACCAAGCTATGAAGTCCCGTGCAGAAGAAAACAAAAGACATTATCACCTCTAGAGGACCATGGATCAATCAACAACTCAACAACATCATCCATGTCTCTCCAAAAACCATCAGGTAGGTATAGGTATGCAATATTCTTGATCTCTTCTCTTGAGCATATTTTAGTTAGAAATTTATTGGCAATGCATGGGAGATTATGTTTTATAAGCTAATCAGTCTCAGCCACCTTCAACTAGTTAATTGAATCTCACTCCTTCACTCATGCAGTGTGGAAAAGTCAAATTAGGAAGGGTGATGATTTCGAGGAATGGTGACAACAGTTAAAAGAAGAAATTTTTTCAAACACCGAGTCACCAAAGCACTCCAAGACCTCCATCCACTTCATATCCACTATCTAACCATCATTCATCTGTTCCATTTCATAAGAAAAAAGTCAATATTTTTTAAGAGAAAACCCTAGACTCTGTTTCACCCTAATTTAACAAAAAAAAAAAGAAACCAGAGCATCCTCTCCATTTTCACAAACCTACACTACTCCCTCTAAGCCCTAGCATCATCCTCCAACCCCTCTACATCATTTCTCTTCACTCCCATACGGTTAGAAGACCTTGAAGGAAGAAGAAATGATTACTATAGGAAGGCAAAATGCTGCTACAAGAGGGAAGAAAGGAACAAATTGTGCTTAAACCCAAATGGCAGTGCCTACGAGAGATCTAATCAAAATAGAGAAATCCAAGGCCATTGGGCAATAATCTAGGCCACAAAAGAGAAGAAAAAGGCAAAAAAGGAAATAAGACATTCACCATCAAAATAGAACTCAAACTGCAGTGATGAAAATAGGATTTTCACGAGGTCTTTAATCTCTTTATAGCTTTCATCTAAGGCCTAAAAAATGTTATAGAAATGGGAGAAATGCATGAAAGTCAAGTTGAGGGCCTACCCTAGGCTCAAACTATCATTTCTTCTCAAAATTGATTTAAACAAGGTTTCCTGTAGTACGACAAAAACTGCTATAGGGTTTCCTGTAGTTTTTATAGGAATTACTACATGATTTCCTAGTTCTCATCTAAAGGTGTTTTGAAGTTTCAAAGGTGTCAAAATGCTGGAACAAGGTAGCAGAAGGTTGGAAAAGGATGTGGATGACCTTGCCAAACTAAAAAATATTCAAGAACCCATCTTGAATAAGGGGAAGAAGGCACACTAATGGTCTCAAGAAACACTGTGATGTTTTCTATGCACAAACAATTTTGGCAAAATGGGTGAAAATGGAATGAAGGTTTCAAGGGAGAGGATATGAATGAAATGGATCTACAAGCCAATATATTTCACTTGCGAAGAGGAAAGTTATGTTTTTTACTTGAAATAATGTTAAAAAATCATGAAAAGAACAACTACATTTTTGGGCTTGTTGTTGGAGAACTTACATCTAAGATTATTAAGAAAAATGACTGAGGAATGCACAAGAGAGAGGTCACTAGGGCCATGAACGAGGTACAATGAGGTCACTAAGTTTATCAGAGGATGAACAACACTTTCGGCAGGGGGTATGATGAGCCTCTAAATTAGACATAAATTAAGGCCCATACCTCTAAATTAGACATAAATTAAGGCCCATATCACCATCCCTAAGCACACTAAACCTCTCTTTTTGCATTAGATAATGTATTTTTTCACTTTAATATGTTCATTAGGAAGGTTTATGGATAATTTCATATTTGTGCCTAATATTATTTATTTTTGTGGAATATTATGAGAATATTACGCAGATTATGGAGATTTGAAGGAGGAGATAATCTAGTGACCTTATCCCTACTATAGGAGGATCAATATTAAATAATAAATCAACAAGATATTATGGAATTATGGCACATATTGTGGAGCTCCAATTATTGAGAAAATCTAGGAATGTGTTCCCTACCATTTAATGAATATTCCTAGTATTGGGAACGAAATCCACTAATCAAGGGATTTTGGTGGGGGAAGCTTCATCCTTTCATGGGGAATGATTCCTAATCATTTTTTATAAGTACCAAGTCAAACTTTCCTCTAGGGGGGGATTTATTTGTCTTCTTGTGGGAAGAACTCGTATTTTTGCAGCTCCATTGTCATTTCTTACAGGGATGTAATTGTATTGATGGAAATAGTGAAGATTGATGTCATGTTCAGCTTCTAAACCTTGGTCTTCTTCATAAGAATCTGATTTTCCTTGGGCTTGGCCATCCATGAGCCTCAGAGCCCTTTTGTACCATTTACTTTTCTTCCTTTCACTTCTTATTTACATGCATCTCTTGTTTTTGTCTTTTTTCCATTTCTGCATTTAGTGTTAATGATTTCTTGTTGTAAGATTAGGTTAAATGTTTGAAATAGTTTATTTTGTAGGATAAATCATCATTTCATCCTTGGAACAACTTTTGAAGGTCATAGTAATCATTGAGCTACTTGGATTAGTTTTTTTATTCCCAAATCTAGATTTCTGGAAGTCTTTTGTGGAAAATAACAATAAATTTTTGTTATTTTTTAGAGCATGCTAACGAGATTCAATAGATTTAATTCCACTTGAATTATGTCACAAAAAAATTCCAGCTAATAACAAAAATTACCCCATTACATTTTCACTTGATTAGGTTAGGCATTTGATAATTTACTAGCTCACTAGTTCTTGAATTTCTAGATTTTAAAATAGTAATTTTCTACCATTTTTTAGTGTTTGTTAACAAAGGTATTTTTGAGTGATTCCACTTGGAATGGAGACCTAAGACATCCTAGTAAATAAAAAAATTTGTTCCATCCAATTTGGATTTTATTTTGTTGGTCATTTGGTAAATTATAACTCCCTATAGCAAATCTGCTATTTCCTATAGTAGTACTACACGGAACCCAATAATAACCTTCCAACATGCACATACTTGCTAGATTCGCTCAAGAAGATTTTTTATTGTCCCTTAGGGTTGAATAAAGACCCCTAGGTTGTAAATAAATGATTAGGGAATATTAAATACCACTTAGGAGTTTCCTCTTTACCCATGCAAAACATTTCAGCGATTTGGGTTAATGGACAAATTTATGAATTGGATAATAAAATGATAATTTTATTGATTGCCACATCCAGTGAACTATGTTAACAGATATAAACTCTTTGAAATTTAATGGTTGACATTTAGTTCATGATATTTACTTTATGCAATTAGAATAGGATTGTTTCCTTGTACTTTGTTTCTTGCAATATGTTAAGATTTCCATTTCGAGCATTTCATTTTCTACAATTCGTTTAGTATTTGATTTCATTGCATGCACTCAATTACATCATGACATCAAAGGAAGGACACATTTTATGCTTCACATGTAGATTCGATACCTCTTAAGTTTGTACGAACCCCTAGTTGATAACTAAAGTTGGTAGCCTTGGGATTTGCAACATTCTTGTTGCAATATCAAGGCTCATAACTTGGTATCAAAACAACCTGAAATTTGTGCATACTAACAAGATAAGAAGGATAAATATGACAAATAATTGCATTTTAGATCATTATTCACTTGTGTAGCTAGATTGAGGAATAAAAAATTAATATAAATTTTGGTCATGATGAGATGATAGTGTGATCTTGGAAGAGAATATGTATTTCTTCCTGCCAAGCTCCTTTTAGAAGGGACATGTTCATAACTTCTAATTGGACTTTGGAAAATATTGAATTAAACTAATTAATACTAATTATATTTGCTAAACAATATACCTGACCAAAACAAATGGTGAATGTTGTGGTGAGGGATACAATAGTAAAATCAGAAGAGGATGCACTACATTTTAAAGCACCAGCCTAGTCATGAAGCTAGTAGAGTGATGGTAGTAAGGAACAAAGACATAATTCGCCCACAAAACCTGCTCAACAGAAAGAAAAGTTTCCTACAATCAAACTTGCTATTTATAAGGGAAATATTCCACTTGGAACCTGCCTTGATGGTCAAGAACCTATCATCACAAACCTGAGAGCCTAAAGTTATTGGTAGGAGCCTAATCCCCAAATACCACAATGATATATCATTTTTGTTAGGCCTCTCTTTTTTTTTTCCTAATGTTCTTGGACTATTTTTGTTCCTATGCCTAAAGCCATTTTACTATTCTATGTATTCCCATGGGTTCAATATTAGGTTAATGAGTGTTTTTCGGTGTCGGAAAACCAATATATTATTGTATAGATTGTAGCATATTATCTCTCTTTTAGATGTATGTAAAATCCTATTTAATCTTTAATGAAGGATGTTTTGTTTTTCTTTACTATTGAAATAAAAGATTGTAGAAACTACATTCGTAGCCCACAGTTTTTTTTGTATAGAAAACATGCTAGAAATGCATTTTCTTTTAGGTGAATAAAAAATTGTAGCTTGATGTGTTTTTGGTGAATGATTACCTTTCAAAAAGATTGATTATGTTCTTTTGGTGAATGCTCACTTCTTAATCAAATTAATAAATTTCACTTCCTAGTATGGTAGAATTATTATCTTTTCGATTTTTTGATCTTTAAGTAGTTCTACATGTGTTATTATATAATTCTATATTCATGCCATTTTCTTGATTGGCATCATAAACATGTTATACTCTTTTTAAGAAAATTATTGATTGGAGAAATTTGATTTTGCAATTGATCACCTAGAATTCCCAGTGTGAGGGCAATATCTCTCTAATGTTATTGGACAATATAAAAATATGGAAAACTCAATAAAGAAGGTTTCATTATTTTCCATTGGTAATGTCTTCAGAGTTTGGACGGGGTGCAAATTGGGATGTCAAATTGTTATCAATCAATTGTGATTTCAGTTTTAGAAAGATTTAATTCAAGCTTGAAACCCTGGGATGTATCCAAGTTTTGACATTTTTTTCATCCAGCGAATCAGGAACCTTAAAATATTTGATTGGTTGCCACTAGATTTGAAATATCAAGTCTTCAATCTCATGATGGAATCTATATTGGATTGTTTTTGACATATACCGTTGATGATATCCAAAGAAAAAGAACCCCAAGTCCTCTCCCACACAACTCAAAACCTATTGTTACTATGTAACCATGGATGCTTTTTACTTGTTGTAAAGCATCCACATTCGTATAAGTGGGTAACACGCCAATGTTGGTGCTTGAACATGTTTTCACACCTACATGCAACATCCCATAGAAGAGTTTCCAAGCATCATTTCCAAGTCCATTATGAGTGTAACCAACAATAAGTGTAGTTCTTGAGACCATGATCAGATTCACAACTGCTAAGTGCATATTACAAAATAATTTCGAGGTCTCATCAAAACAACCATTTTGAATAGATCCTGTAATTAGAGTATCCATGTAATTGAGTTTGGCTTCAAATATGTCAATTGTGTTTTACGAAAAATATGAATGGCTTCATCGACAAGACCATTATAGGCATATCATGTAATCATCACATTCTCTTACACCACATTTCCTGGGGATTTTAGGTTGGTGTTTGATCAAAAGGTATTTAAATCTTTATTCAAGCAATTGAAATTTTTTTTTAGGATTGGGAAATTGTTGCCCAATTATTTATGGGTGTTGGTGTGGCTATGGCTATAGTTATGGAGCACCCAATAAAGGACATTCTCCAAATGAATCAATTGACAAGGCCAATGCTAATAAAGAGTCTCTGCATGATTAGTTGTAATATCATCGTTGTTTCCTGAATTTAGTAGAGAATATGTTTGTTGTATTCTTTTCCATATCTAACTATTAGTTTGAGGGAAAATGTTCAAACCCAAATACCCAAAAACAACACTAGTTTCTTGGTGGAAGTGGGAGGGAATCTTATAAGGTCAAGAAGAAGGCTCTATGGCTGAGAAGTGTAGGATTCATTCATGGGAAGAACTTCTAACCCATTTGCTTGAGGAGATATTGAGCAAGGAGAAACTAAGTGCTACAGACTTTGTGAGGTTGGAGGCATCCTACTATAAGTTTCGAGCGTCATATGGGAATGGGCATGAGTTTGTGACATATAGAGGAGGATTGAAGTCCATTCATTCATGTCTTGCAAATAGGATGTTCTTTGCGATGTTGTTAGATCTCCAGACCAAGCTTGTGAACTGATGTAGAGGGAATTGGAAGTTATTTTTGAGGTTTTTTGCAATCTATGCACCAAGCCTTTACCTCCGTGGACACTCCAAAAGACAATTTAATACTTAGCAAGCACTTTGGTTTCACATTTTATTTTTCTATCACTTTGTAATCTGTATTTTTGTTCAGCATATTATTATTCATATTTTCATAGGAGCAACTATCTCATTCTAGAAGCTAGAATTACAGTGAAATCCAATAAATCTGATTTTGTTTAATTGATTTTATTTATAGTAATATTGAAACAAAGTGGATTTAGTATGGAGGTGAAGTACTAGTAAGCAATGTTACATACTGAAAAGTTTCATTTTTTTGGGTGCCACTAGAAACCACTAGAAAAAATACTCATTTGGAATTCCAAGCCCACTCTTTAACACTTCGAGAACTAAAATCATGGTTGCCTACTAGTAGTTTTCTAGACTCTATACAAACACTACTATTATAGATGAATCATTTGGTGGATTAATTCTCAAAAGTCAACCTTGATTTTATCTAATCCAGGTAATGAGTAGCTTTGTTTCTCGAATATGATATCCGTCGAAGGAGTGGGGTACCATTCTAACTTTGTGAGGATGGAACTTATTCTATAACTTGTATCTTGCTGCCATCACACCTACTCGAAGTGGGACATTAGTAGTTAAGATAAGGGGATTGAAAGATAATGGAAAAAAATTGTGAGTCATATATCATTTCTTTGACCCTTACTTATTTATTATTATTTAGAAGGATCATCCTCTATGTGTTCTTCCATTAGCTACTAATTGAAAGAGAATTGCATGGGCAAGTCCATGTTACCACTGGAAAAGATCACATGCTTCAGGTTGAGGATGGGTCATTGTATACATTTGAATCAATTATATGTGGAGTTTTGGGCCATGGGCCAGAAATCATTGTGCATAATTGACTCGAGTTGAATTTCCCTTGGGTTTGAGTGTGGTTCAAGTTTCAAGCTCTCATAATCATGCCTCTCTTGTGACTCAGAATGGAGAAGGGAAAATATGAGGACCAAAAAAAACATCTTGACAACAAATAGAGGTCCCTCGACATCCTTGCAACTTTGCAGAAGAAACACATTATTGAATTGAATAAGATTAATAGGGTTTGGAAAATATGGGGTTTTGAAGTGGTATAAACAATTAATTACGCATTAGTTAAGCTCTATGTTGAATTTTTAGAGAGTTTCATGGCCAACGATGGCGAAAATTTCTTCGACATTGCCGTCGATCCACTAGAGAACTGTCAGGTTGGAGTCATTGGTTACTTTTTGGCTCAACTGAGGGATTATTTTATCATTTTGAGACATTTAACCTACTATCTGTGTTGAAGCTTATGTTCCTCCCCGTGACTTCTCTTATTTTACATGTTGCCAATTTACAAATCATCCAAGCAATCATCACTTCTCATAATGGAGACCAAGCTTTTTGGACAGGCAAACAAAGAATATAGTGATTTAGACAATTAGGAATGATATGGTATGATTTTCCTTGCAGTTAACTTTGCACAAGTCAAAGACTACACAACATTTCTTGTTGCAGAAGCTGGTGGAGGTTAACGAACATAAGTATAAGCAGATGTCGATGGAGTTTTGTGAGCCTACGTCCAAGAAGAAGCCGATGTAGTTTAGCAAGCCTTAAAACTTATGATGTAATTGGATCTTATAACTGGTGATGTAGTTGGAAAACATTGACAAAGTCGTGACGTGTAAGATTTTGATTGCATTGAGGATGACAAAAATGAAAGCCTCTTATTGGCTGGGGTGAATAGTGTCTACTTACCCCAAGCCTGCAGAGAAAACGTCTATCGGTGTAACAAGTATAAATTATTTAAGTAATATTTTTTCTTAATTTATTATCAATTAGTTATTACTTTATAATATTTAAAAAATTTTAATATTAAAATAAATAAATACAATTTTTTAATATAGAAATTGGAAAAATTTATGTATTTATAAAAATTGTGGCATTGAGCATATATGAGAAGTATATCAACAATGCTCTTGTACATTAGTCTTATAGTATGAGAGAATTACATAACCTTCAAATTATAATATCTAAGGAAATGGATGCTTAGCATCATTAAGGTGACAAAATTCATACAAAAATGTAACCATTATAAACTATAGAGTTTCATTTTAAAAATAATAAACAAGCTCATTACAATTGATGAACCTGTCACAAAAAAGACCATATTTTAACAATAACAAACAACATAAATACCATTGATGAACTTGTCTCAAACAATACCATTACCATTGATGAACTTGTCACAAACAAGATCATTACCATTGATGAACCTGTCACTTGACAAGTATATCCTATGAAGTGAGTGATGTTGAATTATCTAGGGGAGTCCTTGCAAATGAAACTTGATGAGGACCCACAACTGGTTTTCCATCAGGCATAGAGGAGAGGGGTCATTTCCCAAGAAACCCATATGAATCATTAGCAGATTAAAACTTTCATCAATCAACTTAAGAACTTCCATCTCCAACATATCCATCCTATGTGTCAGGCGCAATTGAGATATCAAATGATGACTTGCAAAGTGATACTACCAACAAGAAGATCAACTTTTCCAATCCCACGACCATTGAGTTTGTAGTTATTGACGTCTACCATCATGCCCAAGGCTCCAAGCTTCCTATGATATATCCCAAATATGCATGGTTTGAAGAAATCACTGCATTAATTAATTTAGGTGGTGGAGATAAGCTCCATGATGTGAGAGAGAGATAGCATGTGAGAAGGGTTTCCTCTTACATGTGGTGATAAGTGCCTCATATTGCCTTCCATAAATTCCATTGATGAGCCGCTTGGTGAAATAACTAACTTACGGGGTTGGTTGGTGGACATGTTGGTTGTAACATAATAAATCCCCATTTGCTATGAAACCAACTCACAAAAAGATAGAAAAGATAGATAAACGCCTTAGAATTCAATGTCTTCAAGGGGGCAACCTCCTTTACATTACACAAATGAATGATTCCTTGATGTTTCAAATGACAAAACCTCCTTTCTATATATAGGAGTCTAAGGAGTCACAATATAACACAGCTGACCTAACAATAATAATATAAAGGCAAAAAAATAACAATAGAGGGATTCTATGGGGCACAATAATAACAATATGGGGACAATAAGGGCACAACAATATTAATAAGGGATACAACTATAATAGTAATGGGGTAACCACTCGTATTATAGGGATCTAACATGCACCTCTCCTTCAAAAAAGTTTTGTCCTCAGTGCTTGAGTAGTTCTGAATGTTTCTGTATAAAATTCTCATCCCTCCATGTGATCTTCAATGGATAAGTTCTTCCACTTGACGAGAAACTCCGAAATTGATTGATTTCGTAGCTGTCGAATTCTTGTTTCTGTGACTGCTTCCAGTTCCAATATAATTTTTTCTTCCTCGTCAAGTTCTGGAAATATTGTTTGAACTGGGAGCTTGTCACCTATAACCTTCTTTAAACCTGAATCATGGAAAACTAGGTGCACTCGAGAAGTTGCAGGAAGCTCCAATTTGTATGCCATAGTACCAATATTTTGCAACACCTTGTACAGACCATAATACTTTGGTGATAATTTATTTTCCTTCTTAGCTTGCTCGAGGGACATTTGTTTATATGGTTGTAACCGTAGGAATACCTAATCACCTACATCAAAACTTCTTTCGCTGCGATGTTGATTTTCCCGTTGTTTCATTCTATTCTGCGCCAACATGAGCTTATCCTTTAAGAGTTGGAGGACTTGTTGTTGATGCTTGATGTGATGTTCCACTGCTTGAACCTTCGACTTTTATTTTAAATACGATGTGATGGATGGTGTTTGATATCCATAAAGTGCCATAAATGGGGTCATTTTTTTCGCTATATGGAAGGAAGTGTTATACGACCATTTGGCCAGAGGCAACCATTTGACCCATTGTGTCTACTTATCAAATACAAAGCAACGAAGATATCCTTCCAAACATTTTTTTACTATCTTAGTTTGCCCATCAGATTGAGGATGATAAGATGAGCTATGAGCTAACTAAGTACCGAGACAAGAAAATAATTCTGTACAAAAATTTCCAGTGAAAATGGGATCTCTGTCACTTACAATAATATTTGGGTTTCCATATAGCTTTTGAATTGTTTCCATAAATGCAATAGAAATCATATTGGCTTTAAATGGATGTGATAATGCACAAAAGTGTGCATACTTGGTAAGTCTATCAACTACCACCATGATGACACTCTTTCCCTCAGACTTGGGTAAACTTGTGACAAAATCCATTGAAACCTCCTCCCAACATTGGCTTGGAATGGATAAAGGTTGTAATAGACTCAGTGTCTTAATTGTTTCAAATTTATTTTGTTGGCAAACCAAACATTCCGCCACAAACTTTTGAATATTTGATTTAAAGCCATCCCAAAAAAAATCCTTCTTAACCCTGTGGTAAGTTTTTAAAAATCCTGAGTGCCCTCCTAAGGGAGAAGTGTGCAATTCCATAAGAAT
>APFE031531829.1:231816-244885 GCA_000404065.3 Pinus taeda
TATACATCCGGCTGAAACAAAGACCTCTGAACAATCATGCTCCACACACAACAATCTCCCACTTGGAGAATGATTGTATCAACTCCATCGTTGCTTCATTTGCTGGACAATGACTCCTCTCTTGGACTTGGTTGTTTCTCATCTTCATCTTCATCCTTGAAGACCAATTGAAACTGACCATGTTCTCAGTTTCTCCCAGGTTACAACTTTTGTTACCATATTTGCAGGATTCTGGCTAGTGTGTATCTTTTCCAGCTTCAACTGTCCATCTTCCAACACTGATTGTATGAAATGGTACTTGAGCTGTATGTGTTTAGTCCTGGAATGAAATGCTGAGTTCTTTGCAAGATGAATGTCACTTTGGCTATCACTGTATAACGTGCCCATATCATGCTCCTTGCCCAATTCACCCATAAACCTTTGTAGCCAAATCATTTCTTTACTAGCCTCTGTAGCAGCAACATACTCTGCTTCTGTTGTTGAAAGTACAACAACACTTTGGATTTTTGAAACCCAACTAACAACTGTTCCACCAACAGTAAATACATATCTTGTAGTGCTCCTCCTCTAATCTCTATCACCTGCCATATCAGCATCAACATATCCCTGTAGAGAAATATTTGAACCACCAAAGTATAATGCTTGATTTCTGGTACCTTTCAAATATATAAGAATCCATTTCACTGCCATTCAATGTTCCTTTCCTGGATTGTTCATGTACCTGCTTACGACTCCCACTACATGTGCAATATTAGGCCTTGTGCAGACCATTGCATACATTAAGCTTCCAACTGCTGATGCATATGGAACTTTAGACATATAATCCATGTCTTCTTTGGTCTTTGGGCACATTTCTTTACTAAGTTTGAAATGGCTAGCAAAAGGTGTACTAACTGGTTTTGCAGTGTGCATATTAAATCTTTTCAACACCTTCTATATGTAATAATTCTGAGACAATGTTAACTTGCAATTTTTCCTGTCTCTAGTGATTCTCATACCAAGGATTTGTTTTATAGCTCCAAAATCCTTCATTGCAAATAAATTTGCCAATTTTATTTTCAGCACATTTATTTCATGCATGTTAGACCCTGCAACAAGCATGTTATCTACATACAATAACAATATAATATAGCTACCATCATTTTTATTTTTCAGATAAACATAATGATTAGAGTGACATCTAGTATAACCTTGTTTAGACATAAACTTATCAAATTTTAGATACCACTACCTTGGAGCCTATTTTAAGCCATACAAGCTCTTCTTCAACCTGCACACTAGTTTCTCCTTCCCTTTCACTCCATATCCTTGTGGCTACTGCATATATATCTCTTCCTCCAAATCCCCATGGAGAAAGGTTGTCTTTACATCTAACTGCTCAAGATGCAAATCTTCAACTGCTACAAGACTCAAAATAGTTCTGATTGAAGTCATTTTAACAACAGGAGAAATATTTCATCAAAATCAATACCTTTCTTCTGTGCAAACCCCTTCACCACAAGTCTAGCTTTGTACCTCTGTTTTCCTCCATCTTCTTCCTTCAGCCTGTAAACCCATTTATTCTTCAATGTAATTTTTCCTGCAGGCAACCTGACTAAGTCCCAAGTATGGTTATGCATTAAGGATTCCATCTCTTCTTCCATGGCTACCTCCCACTTCTTCCTGCTTTCAAACTACATTGCTTCTTCATAACATTCGGGTTCACCAAAATCAGTCAACAATAAATAATATAATGAAGGAGAGTATCATTCAGGGGGTCTACTTATCCTTCTAGATCTTATAACACCACTTTTAGGTGTTTGGGGTGCCTGTTGCTATTGTGGTGGTTGCTGCTATTGTGGTTGTTGATTATTATTATTTTCAGGCACCTTTACTTTTTCGTTGATTTCATCAAGAACTGCATATTCCTTGTTTTCTTTTTCCTGTTTCTTTTCCTACAACTGATTCTTATCCAAGACCTTTTCATTGAATATTACATCTATGCTCCTAATGATTTTGTGATTTTCATAATCATATAAGCGATAACCAAAATCATTAACGCCATATCCAATAAAGGTACATTTCTATGACTTTTCCTCAAGCTTTGTTCTATTTTCTTTATCAATATGGACAAAGGCCTCACAACCAAAAGGCTTTAAAAAGAGTAGTTTACCTTATTACCTGTCCATGCTTCCTTTGGAACACCACCATCCAAGGAACTTGAAGGCCTTCTGTTTATTATATAAATAGAAGTATCTACAACATCCGCCCAAAACTATAAAGGCAATCCTGCATGCAATCTCATGCACCTTGCACGCTCTATGATTGTTCTGTTCATCCTTTCTGACACACCATTTTCTTGTGGTGTTCTTGGAACTGTCTTCTCTTTGTGAATTCCATGCTTTGAACAATACCTATCAAACACTTTGTTGCAATATTGACCTCCATTGTCTGATCTAAGACACTTCAATTTCTTTCCTGTCTCAATCTCAAGCAAAGCTTTCCATTTCTTGAAAGTATCAAATACATCAGATTTATTCTTAATACAATAAATCCAAGTTTTTCTAGTTGCATCATCAATAAAAGGAACATAATAACGAGAACCACTGAGAGATGATACCTAAGTAGGTCCCCATACATCTGTATGCACAAGCTCTAATTTTTCACTCATTGTTTCTTTCCCAACTCTAAGAAATTTGGCTCTCTTCTATTTTCCATAAATGCAATTCTCACAAAAGTCCAAATCAACATTCTTCAAACCAGGCAACAAATTCCTTGAGTGAAAAATTTTCATCCCCTTTTCACTCATGTGTCTGAGCCTATGATGCCATAATGTTGCATCTACTGCTTTGGAAGTTAAAGCATTAACAGAGTTATAAATACCATTGCATAAATACATGTACCAATCTTTTCACCTTTTCCTATTACTAGGGCTCCTTTGGTGACCTTCCAAGCTTTATCTATGAAATTTGTCACACAACCTTCACTGCCTAACTGCCCTGTTGAAATTAGATTTTTATTTAGATCTGGAACATGCCTTACCTCCTTTAGTAGGCATTGGTTTCCATTCTGTTGTTTTACAAGAACCTTACCCATTCCAACAATTTTATAGGGTTTATCATCACCCAAACGAACTTGTCCAAAATCTCCTTAAACTTCGTCATGAAAGTATTTCTTATCAGGTGTGGCATGGAATGAGACCCCTAAATCTACCTCCCAGGAATTAGTAATATTCTTGAAAGAAAGAATCAAAGCATATTGTAACACCTCACCTCTCACATTTGCTTCATGATTGTTTTCTTGCTATGCATCTCCTTCTTTTCCCTTCTGAGATCTACAGTCTTTCTTTACGTGTCCTTTCTTTCTGCATTTCCAACACATTATCCCTGATCTGGACTTGGATATGTCTTTCCTTGATTTACTACGATATCCTGAGCTCTTTCCTCTTTCCATTTTTCTTCCTCTAGACTCTGCACTCAAAGCATTACCCGATGTCTCACCGGAACTTTTTTGTCGCATTTTCTTACTAAGGATAGCACCGACAACATCATCAAACTTTAAAGTACTAGATCTAGAAACAGAGTTACTAATGGCCATTACTAAACCATTCAAACTTTCTGGTAATGAGCACAAGAATAACAAAGCTCTAACTTCATCATCAAAGTTTACCCCTACAAAACATAACTAACTTGTAACAATATTTAAATCATTTAAATGGTTTGCAAGAGATCCACCTTCCAACATCTTCGTATTAAATAATCGTTTCATAAGAAATAGCTTGTTCGAGGCCAAGGGTTTTTCATATAGTTTCTTCAATGCCTTAATCAAACCCTATGTCGTTGTTTCCTTCGAAATGTTGAAGGCGATTGATGTTGCGAGGCACAACCATACTATTTCGAGTGCCTTTTTATCGAGAAGGTTCCATTCTTCATCTGTCATACCCGTTGGCATATTTGTTTTTTCGCCCAATGGTAGATATAGATCTTTCTGATACAGATAATCTTCCATTTGCATCTTCCACAGCGAGAAGTTTTGGCCACTAAATTTCTCGACCCTAAACTTACCATCTTTTGCCATTGCTCCCACTCGAATGAGGAACCCTTCTTTCCTGCGTGTTTATTAGCCAAATAGACCTTCAGATTTGATAACAGTTGTTAGAAAATTATATATTATAGAGCAATGGAAAACATAAAATATTGCAGAAATATAAACACAAAAAACACATAAAACAAGAGAGACACAGATATATGTGGTTCACCCAATTTGGGCTATGACCACCCCGAATAGATAGCCCTTCCTTTCTATTATCTAGCAAAATGAAGAGACACAACCTATAATAGATCTGATGTAATATCCTTTGTTTTCTTTCACAGTCTCACCTCTCTGCTTCTCACTCAGAGAATACACATCTATTACATAGCCTCAAATACAATGCCCTCATAGAAGGAGAGGGGTTGTCTTCTAGGGCAAAAAACCTTAAACCAAACATAAGTTCTACCATCAGAGCATCTGCCTAATGAACGACCTAGATTGACTAGAAATTACTATGCTTTTACAAGGCAATTTTACATTTGTTTTTAGCTTTGGGGGCACTGCCCCCGAAACCCCCACCAAGGGACAACTGGCCTCCGGGCCCCCCAGCCAGGGGGGATCGCCCCCCCAGACCCTCGCAGGGGGGACAAGTCCCCCCTGCAACCCCCCCCCGTGTGGAGGGGTGTACAAACTTCCTGGGGTATACATTCGGCTGAAATAAAGACCTGTAAACAATCATGCTCCATACTCAACATCCCTATGAACACATCAATCCTATGCTCCTCTGGAATATTTTTTACGCTTATGTTCAATTTTTGGAACTCCTCAATGTGCTCCATTATTGAACTCTTTTGTTTGAGACTTATCAATTCGCTAAAAAAGCTTTTTGTATCCTCATAATGTGTTGTCAATTCTTCTGTAAAAATTGCCCAAGTGACAATTTTTTTATGAAAGCAAATCCATTGATACCATACAAACTGATTTTGTTCTAAATATAAAGTTGCAAGACGTACCTTTTGTGTGTTTTGCACATTATTGAGATCGAAAAATTTCTCCATATGTAATATCCATGTTGCAGGACTTCCCATCAAACTTCCTCATATCGATTTTTGGAATATGGTGGGTCTTCAATCCAACATTAGAGAGTCTATGAAATCACGATTAACATTTCTTTTGTTCGCATCATGAGTTTCCTTTACTACCCTTTCACCATTAGTAAGTATTTCTTGTAGAAAATTTGTCAAATCTATCTTCAAATTGGCCATGCCTGTCTTCAAAATTGTGTTCAAATCTATCTTCAAATTGTCCATCTTAGCTTCCATGCCATTCATCTTAGTTTCCATGCCATTTATCTTAGCTTTTGTTAGCTTTTGTGAGAGTGACATTTATTTCACTTGGTGTTGTAATTTTGATATATCATGTATCATTTCTTCCTCTTCTTTATAAGTCATGCTAGAGATTTTAGGTTGCTTAATAGGTGTTTTCATTTTCTTTCCTCAGGGCATTAGTTACTGATAATAATTCTCTACTAAGCCCTTTGAATTCCTTCAAAATAAATTTTCAAACCAAGCTTAAGCAAGAATTTAAAAAATCTGCACACCTACACACCTTTTTTCACTTTGTAGGAGCTCGATATTGCCTCTGATGTATCTTTGTAATTTTTGATCATTCACTTTTGAAATTGCGATCTGCAGTAGCCCTCTGTGTCCTCGTTCCAATGCCACTAGTCTAATCCAAATTGGATTGTCCAAGGAAGAGTTATGCCAAATCTCCCACAGTGATTTGATTATAGACTAGTTCAGTAGAGCAAACTTGTACAACATGCCACATGCCACTGTCCCTTTTTTGACCTTTGACTCTGAAAAATATATACAAAAAACTACAGTTCGTCCTCTTTCTGTACCTTCTTACGAAATTTCAATCCGATGCTCAGTGAGAAAGTTATGACAATTTTCCCCAGGTCACCTGTTTGGAACGTAATTGAGGAGTCTGCAAAAAGACCAACTTCCTCAGATCATATCTCCTCAAGTATAGCGCAAAAAGCTCTGAAATTTGGAACTGACGTTTAGTGCGATTTCGTCTCAAATGGGGTTTTTTTTTTCGCTTATGAAATGTTGCAGAAAAAAGTTATAGCGAAAATGCCACGATGACTTATTTGGAGCAGCAAAACTGTAGAATCCAAAAGCTCTGATACCAAATGTTATGAAACTAGCTCACAAAAAGATAGAAAAGATAGATCAATGCCTTAGAATTTAGCCTCTTCAGGGGGGCAACCTCCTTTCCATTAAAAGAATGAATGCTTTCTTGATGATTCAAATGACAAAACCTCCTTTCTATATATAGGAGTCTAAGGAGTCACAATATAACACAGCCGACCTAACAATAATAAAATAAAGGCACAAAAATAACAATAGAGGGATTCTATGGGGCATAGTAATAACAATATGGGGACAATAGGGGCACAACAACATTAATAAGGGATACAACTACAATAATAATGGGGTAATCACTAGTATTATAGGGACCTAACACCATTTCCCCCCAAATTTATCACCAAATTGACCTAATAAGAAACCACTTTATTGTATTCTCTACTAACATGATTTTTCTCAAACTCATACTCTAGGGATTCAATTATGAATTTGATTCTACTAATATTTGCGTCCAATATGATATCCTTGACTTGAAAACCTTGTACCATATGTTTGATAATGATAAATGAATCTTCAATAACTATTAAATCATTTAAATTAAGGGAAAAAGACATCTAGATACCTTGAAGAAGAATATTGATCACCAAATTGACCCAATAAACAACCACTTTATTGTATTCTCTACTAACACGATTTTGTTCAAACTCATAGTTTAAGGATTCAATTATGAATTTGATTCTACTAATATTTGCTTCCAATACAATATCTTTGACTTGAAACATTGTACCATATGTTTGATAATGATAATTGAATCTTCAATAAGTATTAAATGATTTAGATGAAGGGAAAAAGACATCTAGATACCTTGAAGAAGAATATTGATCACCAAATTGACCTAATAAGAAACCACTTTATTGTATTCTCTACTAACACAATTTTTCTCAAACTCATACTTTAAAGATTCAATTATGAATTTGATTCTACTAATATTTTCTTCCAATGTGATATCCTTGACTTGAAAACCTTGTGCCGTATGTTTGATAATGATAACTGAATCTTCAACAACTATTAAATGCTTTAGATGGAGGGGAGAAAACATCTAGATATCTTGAAGAAGAATATAGGCTTCTGCGAAATTGTTTGTTAAAATTCTCAATTTCTAAGTTAACTTGACTTATATTACTCCTCCACCCACAAATTATACAACTTAAATAAATATGTTAGCGTTTTCTAATCATGAAAATTATAGGTCCCTCACTGAACTTTGATTAATGACAATAGTTTTCAAAGCCAAGTTAAAACAAATTGTCTTTAAATTTAATTATGTACAATATTATTTGTTACATTTCTTTAGATTTATTTTAAAATTTTAACATATTAAATTGAAAGATTATTAAAACTAATCTTTATAGTCTTTATAATAAAGATCATAAGATGTATTTTGAGTGGTTGGGAGAAATATTGCCATCTTTATATTCAAATTCAACCATGATTACTAGCTCCTCCCTCCCTTAGGGCTTTCAATATTTTGATTCATACTAGAGAAGCAAATTTTCTTGATCTACTTACCTGACTACCAACATGAATGAGCTTCTTAATGATCTCGCTTTCTCAGAGATGAGTTGTGGTACTTAAGCAAAACTCCCTTTCCTTCCCATAACCACTCCCTTCGCATTCATCCAGAATAATGCAACTTCTAATCCTCTTTTGTCACAAGTATGAAGCACATCTCATCCTTTTTCTTTTGTTGGGAGAGATAAGATGGCCTACTGATTGAGAGTGAGGAAAGTAGAAAATCATATCGGTTATTTCAGCTACGAGAAACTTCCCCTTCACCTAATCAGTGATGTGTCATAGAGTTGTCACTTCCTTCCATCGATCACGGGTCTTCGACAAGGACTCTCTCATGTTGGTTCTTCCTTCTTTTAGATGGATGCTTGTTTCTTTGGGTTTGTAGGTCACAAATAGATTCCAAATCCATAAAGGTTAATAATGATTGCAATAGAAGATGTATTTGGGTAGTTGAGAGAAATATTGTTATTTTTTAATTCAAATGGAACCACTACACATATTAAGATTAATAATGAATATATCTTTATAATTCTTTAAAATATATTGTATAAAGTAATTTTTTTATATTATTTATATTATATAAAGATATAGAAATTGTAAAAAAAAATATAAAAGTATTATTTATTATTATTATTATGATATTTATATAAAAATATAGAGATTGCTAAGAAATATATAAAGTATTTTTTTATTATCATATAAATATAAAGATATAGAAATTGAAAATGTTGTGTATTTACACAAAGATATAAGAAGTTGTATACTAAAATTGAAAATGGCATTTAGATATAATAGTTGAAAGGAGTTTAAGTTATAATGAGTTTTATAATTTTTTAATTAAATTTAAAAAATTTAAATTAAATATTAAAAATTAAAAAATCTATAAAATGAAAAGGAAAAATATATATATATATATTTTCACTACAACAAATATGTGTATATATATTCCTTACAATTGCCTGTAAGTTGTTAGTACCTTCTTGTTGGAGAAAACAAATTCCTTACATCTACAACTACCTATCAAAACGTTATCACCCTGTGAGTGACAACCCTGAAAGGAATGTTAGGTGGTGGCAGTTGGGTGGGTTAGAAGATGCGAGGTCATTATGGGAATGGTAGATGGAGTTACAATTACAATGTGAAATATTCAATGTTTATTTATCACGAATCCCTAATCCCTTATCTATATGTATTCCACTCAAATTTGCAGCAGTCGTGTGTTTGAATCCCGCTCCCCAACTTTAGGTAACAAAAAATATGAGGTCGCTGGCACACATGACTGGAGCAGCTAGCCGCACTTTGATTTTGGTTGCTGCTTTCTTATCTATCTGCTGTTGCTCTTTAATTCAGCCATTTGAGTCGGAGGAGACGGCTTACCAGGTACTGGAGGAATATGATTTCCCCATTGGACTTCTGCCCTCCAATGTGGAGAGTTACACACTGGATACCTCGGACGGAAGCTTCAAAGTGTATTTGAGCTCATCTTGCAGTTTCAAAGTGGATTCGTACAAACTGAAGTACAAAAAGAAAATCACGGGGAAGATCAGCACCGACACCCTCAAGGATCTCAGTGGCGTGAGCGTCAAGGTGTGGATTTTCTCTTTCAGCATCACTAAAGTCATCCGGAAGGGCTCGAAATTGAAGTTCTACGTGGGTTCAATCAGCAAATCTTTCCCTGTAACTAATTTCTATACATGCCACGACTGCGGCTCTGGTTTTGACATCTTCTCTCAGTTTCTGCAATCTGCCGAGGGTTCTGGCCCTTTTATTCTCCCGTGAATTAAAGTTCGTGTAGTTTAGTATTTCGTTTCAGAGCTAGCAGATATGGCAGGTCTGTATTTTGTTCGTATTTGTGCTCTGTTCGAACTAATGCTCCGCGGTGGAAATCCCCTTATCGCCATTAAATAGAGGCAGTTATAATTTCATGGCCATTTACCAGAACTTGTATATCTGTACATTAACACTGATCACTGATGAGGGCAGGGGGCATTGCAGTGGACGTCGTTGTTTGAAACTGCTCACTGTTATTATTAATATGATTACTATGGTACCGTGGTACGCTCTGGGATTTTATATTTTTTTTATTGTTATCATGCTAATAATTATATATTAGCACAATAAATATATCAATGATAATTTATGAAGTTCATCTAAATATGATTTTTGTTTTGTATTGTTATTATTAAATAATATTATTAAAATAATTTTTAAATAATAGCTGGGTTGTATATTGAAGTTATAAATTCACTTTATTTCTTGTTTTAAATTTGGTTAATTATAATAGTATTTTTTTGGTTAATTTTCAAAATGGATTTAGGATCATCAAAAATACTTAAAATTACTTAAAATTGTGAAACCCGATAACTATAACTCAAATTTTCAAAAAAATCAGTCAAATTTTCTTAAAAACATAAAAATAAGATTAATTTTACATTACCTATTATTTTCATATTTACTATAAAAAGGTTTGCTATTCAACAATAAAAGTGTACAAACCTTTTTCCATCCAATAAAATATGACAAATGTAAACGAAGAGATTTCGACTTTGAAGGGACATAAAGTTGAGAAATTTTCACTTATACACCTTTCTTATTTTCCTTAATACCTTTATAAAATATAATAAGTGCAGAAAGAAGAGATCTGATTTTTGAAAAATATTATAATGAAAATATTACTTTAGATTTATCTTTTTTAAATGAAAGGATCCCTTAGAGGAATTTTGACCTTTAACCTTGCATCTTTTCCTTGTAAAATGTGAGAGATAAGGGAAGTCGAATTTGCATCTTTTCGTTGTAAAATGGGAAAGAGATAAGGGAAATTGAATTTTACTTTATTTTTAAGAGAAATTAAAATTTTAAAATTTGGTTGTATAATTTTATTTTTTATTTTTATTAGTTTGAGATGAGAAATTATAAATAAGTTTTAAAGTAAGAGTTCTTTATGCTAAAATAAAATATGTATTCACCAATTATATATAATTTTTAAATAATTTAATATTTATAAAAAAACATTAAAATATTTAAAATTAAATAATTAAAATATTTTATAAAAATCTATTAATAAAATTTATAAATTTAAAAAACTTCAAATAAAAATTTAAAATTTGCATTAGAAATTTATTTTCTCCAGAAATTATAAATTTTCAAGTTCAATTTAAGTTATCTATGTTGTTTAGTTCCATCCATGAATTCAAATATATGTACATCTGGACCTAAAGGCTTTTTGTCAACTTACAAGAACCTCTCCCACTCCAAAGCTTAACAATTTCCAAGATCTAGCTTATGATTGATAATTTGCGAAATTAAAAGAACTTGAAGTAAGTGTATGTCTTTGTTTGCCTTTAAACTGTTTGAGTGCTTAGATTCATTTGCCTAAACTAAAATAAAACACATAACAATAAAACAATGCAGAAAATAAGCAAACCATATAAGGCAACAATATAATATGGAGTTCACCCTGATATCTTGGGCTATGTCTCCTTGAGCTCTAATAAACTCGATTAGGCTCTTTGGGATTATGGCTTCAATTCTTTTACAAGTGCTACATTTAACTCCATTGGTTTACAACTGAACCAATGGGCTTAGAATGCCATCTTACTCATGGCTGCCCTTGCTCTGCAGATAGGTCTAGGCTTCTTTAGACTTTTACTCCTTCAGTCAGTTCTCTGAGCTTCTTGAGCTTCTAGCTTCTTTGACTCCCTCATAATTCTGCATTTGTCTCTAGAACTCCTTCCCCTGTCTTCAACACACCTCAGACACCAGCCACACTCGATCATTCGATCTCTTGCTATGCTGCAACTTTACTGCAGCCTCATGGCTCTTTAGAAGTCTATTGGTGGTCGGTATATTAATAATAATTATGATGTCAATAATAATAAATAATAATAATAATATTTATAATAATAATAATAATATTAATAATAAAAACTTACATAATTTTAATAATAATAATAATAATAATGTATGTAATTTGGATAGTATTAATAATAATAACAATAATTATCTATACGATAATATTAATAGCCACAATTGTACTAGTATTATTAATAATCAAAATAAGGACATGGAATTTATTAACAATAACATTAATATTAGCAATATCAACCATAACAATGAGGTTATGAATTTGGATCAGAATATTCTTCCCCCTCTCCCTCGGAATAATAGAGTTGTTAACTTATCTAGTTTATCTTTCTCCCTTTCTATTTTTAGACTTTTAGGCAAAGGTTTAAGCTTTGCCCTTGCCCCTAGGAAAATCCTGGTGGATGACATTATTTGTGATGTGGAGTATGGGATTAGAGATCTTCCGAAGAATATCAAGGACACTATTAAGAAGGATTGTGCCGTCATCCTTAGAAAGGCTAAGCCCCCTCTGAAGAACCTCAACAATGAGGAAATCATGGCTGTTAAACAGACATGGACAACGAAAACAATAGAAAGATAAATCATGCATTGTATTTTTATTAACAATCTGATATACATTTATAGTACATTTGGTGATCGTTGGGATTCACATCCCAAGGTCTCTTGGACTGCTTTGTCCATTCGGCTTCCACGCTAACCCTTTAGGATTAGGTGTCCAACATTCCCCCCCTTAATCCGAAGGGTTATGTATGAGTCCAAGAAAAGAGCTGTAATACAAAATGTGCAATAATGCATGGCAGCACTAGGCTGAATGTGCTCTATGAAATGTTGGTAAAAAAGGGCGGTGGTTTAAGGATAGCCACCAACACTGGAACGCTTAGTGCAGTTCCCGGAACTCTTCCAAAACTGGCAAGAAGCTGTAAGTCTTCTGCTAGAGGAAGTGATCCTATTGTTTTAAAGAGGGAAACCTTCAACCATAAAAGGAAGGCCTCACCCCATATAAAAGGTAAAACTTCAACCTGAAAAGGGAAGTCTCAACCTGTGATGGTTTAAGGATGACCAACAACTCTGGAATGCTTATGCAATTCCTGGAACTCTTCCAAAACTGGCAAGAAGCTGTAAGTCTTCTACTAGAGGAAGTGTCCTCAATTTTGTTCTCCGGAACTCTTCAAAACTGGCAAGAAGCTGTAAGTCTTCTGCTAGAGGAAGTGTCCAAGATCGCCAACTGATGGCATGTTCAGGCATCTTTGTCTCTGGCTACAACTCTGAAACTGGTGTGGCAGGTTGTGGCTCAGGCTCGCTTGATGTGGCTTTGAAGCTTGTAGATGGCCATCATTTCCCCCCCTGTCAGATACAAGGTGAGAAGATGGAGAAAACTCAACTGCAAGACTATTCAATATTCTGGAACAAGTTCTGACATGTGTTTGAAATATCTTCTTGGCTATTGATGCCCATTGCCAAGAAGCGAT
>APFE031531829.1:245535-258862 GCA_000404065.3 Pinus taeda
ACAGAAACAGGTTCAGAAAGATGACTCCATTGCTGTAGTTCTTCTTGCTGCAGCTTTGTCTCAAGCTGCAAAAACTCTATATTCTTTGCAGACAAATTTTGATATTGGAAAGAGAGGTTTTGTTGATCTTAACCATCTCATCAACAGTGGACAACATTAAATTATTCAGTAGTTTCAATACATCATCTATTCTATCCATTTCAGACCAATATAATCAGAGAAGTGATGTTATCTTCAGCTACAAATTGGTCTATAAAATGATAAGTAATTGCAACTATTAGATGAGTAGCAGGATACCAAACAACACAGTATCAATTTCAATGTAGTAAAACTTACTTTCCCTTACATTGACATTTTTCTCAGTTTTCTTTCTGCCCTTATCCTTCCTTCTCTGTTTCGTTGTATTTCCTTTCTTGTCCTCCCTTGAAGATGGTATCAATTTCAATGTAGCAAAACTTACTTTCCCTTACATTGACATTTTTCTCAGTTTTTTTCTGCCCTTATCCTTCCTTCTGGAGGAAAAAAGGAGAAGTCGCACTTCTTCTTATCTTGATCGCTGTTCGATACCTCAGTTGACCTGTAACTCACGTTCTAATTTTTTCCTTTATCTTCTCCAAATATCGCTATTGCCGATGCCTTTATCTTCTCTAAATATTGATTACAGTTTCTATCTTCAGAATCATGGGTACGAGGTAACGGGCAGCAACCAATTATCATCACCAGTTTGCATATAGAAATATTTTAGTTTTGTCGACCCATCGAGTGAATTTTATGAATCGGGCTGGCTGCAGGGTGTCGATTCATTTGTCCCCAAATTGATCAAACAGCTTTCGGCGGATTTGGAACTCTTGTACAAGATGGGTATCTGGAAGGTCGCAGTCACCGCTCTGGAACCGTTGGGATACTTACCATATATTACAATCGAATATTTTTACAACTATTGCAATGAAACCGAAAATGGAGTGGCCTTGTTGCAAAATGGACTGTTACAGGAAGTTGTCAACGGAATTAATAAAAATCTGGCTGGCGTTAAAATGATCGTTTTGGACCAATACGGCGCTTTCATGTCGATTCTTTCGGATACACAACAACATGGTCATTCTCTTTTTCTGAAAACCTATTGGCCAGATATCATATCATCCATCTGCAAACGCTGAGTTTCCATCTGATTCCCATAATATATCTGATTTCTGTTTTTTTGTTTGCTAATACTCATCAGATTTAAGATGGGGAGCAGTCTAATGGCGGGGCTAGCTCTGATCCATCTCCTGCTCCTTGCAGGCCGTTGCTGCAGCGCCAGGTTGCTGGAAAATGACCTGTTAATTGCCTCAGCCAATCCCTCGGCCTTTGATCCCAATATCAATTCCTATGCCGACAGTCACGTGGAGAAGGATGCAGTGCAGTATGATCAAGAGAATCGCCGTTGGGTTAGAACTCCGGCCTCCTCCTCGAAGAATTCCAAGAACGAGATCAATGAGTTATCGTCCACGCTTAGTCCAACAATTCGAAATATAAAGAACGCTGATGAATCAACTGTACCAAACAAACGTAGGGTCTTATTAAATTTAATGCCGGCAAGGCCACCTAGTCTTACCGTTGTAAATTCGACGCCAGAAGAAAATATCTGCCAAACGTGCTTTGTTACTCTGAGAAGAGAATATTAGAGGGCAGCGTTAATGCGCTTCTTCTTTCTCGATGAACTATTGTAGAACCATGTATGCAAAACTATTGACGGCCTCATATCAATCATCCATCAGGCTTTCGAGACGCCTCCATAGACTTTGTAGATTTTCCAACCGCCTCACACCACTATAAAAGTCTATTACCAATTCGTTCTGCGCACTATTAAGATCGTCTTTATGTGTCCTCGGAACAATCTAGAGAACTCCGCTTCTGTGAGAGGTAGGCTTGCCTGTAATGAAATGACCCTCAGCAAAATTTTGTCTGATTGCTCAGAAATATATATGAAGGCAGCGATCCAAGCGCCTTGGAGCCAGTTGAGGAAAAAATTCCATTCCCAGATGCTAATATGATCAGATTCAAACAAAATAATAAATATTTGTTGCGCCCGGGTGATGCCATACTATTATTCTTCTGTCAAGTAACGTATTCCTCTACATTTATAATATCATGTGAGGTCTGGCATGAGAAGCACTGCAAGATATACATCCAAGGATACTTGACAACTCTCCCTTGCAAATCCAGAGAACAATCCAGAGAACTCCGCTTCTTTGGTTGTTAGTCTTAGATAAGAAATTTGTAAAACCACTAGCGGCATATTTGAGTTCTGGTGTGATAACCAGCACAGCGAACTCTTTCGATGATAGTGTTAACCCAGAAATCCATAATACCACGGTTTTTTTTTTTATACAGCAAAAAATACCACGGTTTACTGCCTTTCAATGCCAAAAAACATGGTTTTCTACAGCCAAAATACACGCGCTACGGGCTAGCCACACGCAGGTTTCATCACAGGTGCAATACACAGGGTTCATCACAGGTGCAAACGTTACAGGTTTCAAACGTTAGCAGGTTTCACAGCATTGACCACACGCAGATTCCAAACGTTACATACCTTGTCCAGAAAGCTCAACGTGACAGGTGCGGCGAGCGTAACAGAAGGGGCAACAGACATCGCTATTATTGAAATGCTCCGACCTCCCTCAGCAGCGTGCGTTGAATGAAAAAATGTCAGAGTAGCATTCAGGACTGAGCAGCTCTCAGGACAGCAGGAGTTACAACTATTTCTGGGACCTGTGCGTTTCCTTCAGAAATTAGGTATGTAGCTTCAGGCAGGCAGGCAAGCAGGCGCTCTTCAGGTAATGAAGACTGGGCCAGCACTATTCAAGGCAACTCAGATGAGTTGCTCAGGGAAAACAGGCCACTCATCATGGCTCTGATACCATATTAAACAGACATGGACAGCGAAAACAATAGAAAGATAAATCATGCATTGTATTTTTATTAACAATCTGATATACATTTATATTACATTTGGTGACCGTTGGGATTCACATCCCAAGGTCTCTTGGACTGCTTTGTCCATTCAGCTTCCACGCTAACCCTTTAGGATTAGGTGTCCAACAATGGCCCTTAAATCCTTAAACCAGAACCAAGATATCGTCGTTCTAAAGGTTGACAAAGGAGGGGCTGCAGTCATCCTTAACAGGGATGATTACCGCAAGAAGATGTTAGATCATCTTTACAATAGCGGCAGTTATAAAAAGCTACCCAAGAACCCTCTTAAGAAAAATTCTAAGATGCTGGCTCTCGCTATCAAGTCGAGTAGCTCGGTGAGTTCCCTTTACCATAAACTCATTGAGAGTAGTCCCATTACTCCTAGGATCTATGGGTTTCCTAAGATTCACAAAGAGGGGTCCCCTCTTATGCCTATCGTCAACACCATTGGTGGTCTGACCTACCTTCTTGCTAAGTTTCTTGCCCTTAAGCTTATGCCCCTGGTTGGCTGTACAAAGTCCTTCGTGAAAGACTCTACATCCTTCATTAAAGAGCTTAAGGACATTAAGCTTAACTCTGATGACATTCTTATCAACTTTGATGTGGTCTCCCTTTATACTTGCTTCCCTATAAAGGAGGCCTTGGAAGTGATCTATCACCTAACAGATCCCGATACTGCACATCTGGTTGAAATCTGTCTCACTTCCACTTTCTTCTGTTTCGAGGGTGAGCTTTTTTAACAGACCTATGGTGTTGCCATGGGCTCCCCCCCTTCCCCTATTGTTGCGAATCTTTTTATGGAAGATTTCGAAGCCAAAGCTTTAGCCTCGGCTCGTCTCCTTCCTAAGCTGTGGAAAAGGTATGTAGATGACACTAATGTCATATGGTCCCATGGCCAAGAGGAGCCGGATCTCTTCTTCAATCACCTCAACTGTGAGTCCTCTGCCATTAAGTTCACCATGGAAAAATAGGTCAATGGTTGCCTCCCTTTCCTGGATATTCTTATATCTAAGAATAAGGACGGCTCTCTCTCCCACTAAGTGCTCCGGAAGAAAACGCATACTGACTAGTATCTTCATGCTGATTCCCATAATTTCCCTGCTCAAACGATGGGTGTTCTTAACACCCTCGCTACTCGTGCCCTTAAGATTTCTGATAATGAGAGCTTCGATAAGGATAGATCCCATCTCCTTAATGTCTTTATGGAGAATGGCTATATTAGGCACCAAGGTCAGAAGGCTTTCCTTAAAGCCTCTAAAAATTTGTTAATTAAAAAAGAACCTAAAGAGCGTCGACTAGGTGTCCATCTTCCCTATGTCCAGGGAACCACGGAAAAGATTTCTCGGATCCTTAAGAGGTATGATATTCCTTCAACCTTTAGGCCCCTCAACACCATTCGTAAATCCCTCCATTCGGTGAAAGATCCCATTGACCCTAAGGACATGAAGGGTGTCTACTTGATCCCTTGTTTGTGTGGGACCCCCTATATCGGGGAAACAAGGCGCTCCATCCATCAAAGGATCAGCGAACATGCAGCTGACCTAAGACATGGGAGAACCAAGTCTTTAGCGTTAGCAGAGCATGCAGAGAAGACCAAGCATCAGGTTTATATAGAGGAGGCCAAGGTTATTGCCAAAGTTGCTCAGTTCCATCATCGTAAATTCAAGGAAGCTATTGAAATTGAAAGAAGCCCTAACAATCTCAATAGAGATGATGGTTGAAAGATCAGTAGCTATTGGATCCATACCCTTTCTTCCTAGTCTTTCTTTTCCTTCCCCCCTTTTTTCCTTTTCGAGCATTTGTTTTTCCTGTAGAAATTTATGAATAATATGACACTTATTCAACCGAGATTATCCTGATTATACACATGCGCACATAGAAGCATCAAACACATATATCAACACAGTATGTATCCCAGGGAAAGCATCTCGCTAAAAACCCAAAACTATCTGTATATTATATGATTGAGAACATGTAACAAACATAGTACAATACTCTTCACAAGTACTGAGTACTATCTCCACCTGTTACACACAATATAGCTCAGATCTGATCAACAAATCTCCTTCGCTGCTTGCCTGCCTCCACTGCACAATCGTGCAAGAACAATAATTGATAACCAAACTCGTTCCAAGTTCTTTTTACCTTGGAAAATAACTCACAATGGAAATCACGTGAGCATAGGCTATAATCATTTGTTATTGGCCACAATTCTCATTGGCATAACTCAATCCCACTATTGTGCAAGATCTCATGCACAACTATAGTCACAACTGATAGCAATCTCATTCTCTAACACTTGTCTCCACTGAACTGTACATGCACTGAGTTAACTGATGTATTATTCCGTTGCATTATGAGTTAATAATTAGTGAATTAATTAATAAATAATTCACACAACTCATCACTTAGTCTATTTTCCAGTTAGACTAAATACAACCAGTTCAACCAAGTCAAACTGAACACAACTCCATCAACTCCACCTCCAGCTACACTAAACTCAACCAGTTGAGTTCTAACTGAAGTCCTGCATGCAATAGCCCAGTCAACCCATAGGTAACCACGTGATTCCTTCTGTCACCTGCATGTGCCACATCTGTAGCTCCAACTGAGGTGCTCCAAGAGAATAAGATAAAGTTTATAATCTAAATATTATTATGAGCTAATAATATTTGACTGCTCTATATTTAGACTTGATAGTGTCATTGTTGTTGTCTAAAAATAGAAGTCCATCTATTTTTTCCAACTTGACCAATCATCCATAAACAACATTCTGCAACTCATAGACATGATGCATATGTCTAAAAATAGACTTTGCGCCATAATTTGCCTGCGGGCCCAATTAGTGAAGGCGACTCCTTTCCACTAAGCTCCATCATCTTGTTGCATTCTTAACACTCCCTCTCAACAAGATATGGATTATCAGCAACCCCTATCCTGCCTCGGTGGTATTTTAATTTTCTCCTAATGAGCGCCTTCATCAAGATATCAGCATCCTGATCCTCTGTTGGAATGTATGAAAGTAACATGATTCTCCACTACACACAATCTCTGATATGATGGTACCTGATGTCAATATGCTTAGATCTATCATGAAATACAGGATTTGCCGATAGTTTAATGCAACTCTGGTTATCACAATAAATCACAGTAGGCTCTAAATGTGAACTGAACAAACCAACCAGAATCTTCCTCATCCATATAGCCTCACATGTAGCCAAACTTGCTGCCATATACTTGGCCTTTGCTAAATTGAGTGCCACGGATCTCTGCTTCATGCTGTACCAAGAAACTGTTGTCGACCTGATACTGAAGACCCCTCTTGATGTGCTCTTTCTATCCGTTGGGCTTCCTGCCCAATCTGCATCCGTGAATCCACATAGCTTCACCTCATCCTCATGTCTGTACCACAATCCATATCCCAATGTGCCTCTGAAAATAACGCAATACATGCTTGCCCGCCTTCTAGAAGAGCTTGGTTGGCTTAACCATAGCTTGTGAAAGCTGGTTAACAGCATGGCATATATCGGGTCGTGTATTGACCAGATACATAAGCAACCCCACCAACTGTTGATAAACAGTGGCATCGACTTCTTCTGCCGAAGTGGCATCCTCCTTCCTCCAAACTCTAGGAAGAGGAGTATCAATAGGCTTGCATCCATGCATGTTGAACTTCTCCAATATCTCCCGAGCATACTTGCCCTGAGAAACAAATAGTCCATCACTGTGGTGCTAGATTTCCAATCCCAGGAAATAATGAAGGAGGCCCAAGTCCTTCATCTCAAACTCCTTAGCATGATCATCCTTGCATGAAAGTATCAACAGCTCATCACCCGTTAGAATCAAATCATCTACATACAGTATAATGATAAGCAACTTACCCTCCACCACAATTTGGTATAGGTTAGGATCCGCCTCACTCTTGGAGAATCCAAGTCTAGTGAAATAGCTGTCTATCCATGTGTACCAAGCACGTGGTGCTTGTTTCAACCCATATAGCGCTCTCTTGAGCCTGCACACATGCGACTTGCTGCTGAAGATCTCAAAACCTTCGGGCTGCTCAATGTACACCTCCTCCTCAATGACTCCATTGAGGAACACAGTCTTCACATCCATCTGATGAATGTGCCATCCCATCTGCGCTGAGAGAGAAAGAATCGTCCGTATGGAAGAATAACTTGTGATGTGTGCAAAGGTCTCCTCATAATCGATCCCCTCTATCTGTGAAAAGCCTCGGGCAACAAATCTTGCCTTGCACTTCTCCATACTCCCGTCAACTGCCTGCTTAACTTTGTAGATCCATCTCAAACCCACCACTGATTTCCCTTCCGGTCTTGGGACAATCTCCCATGCACTGTTTCTGACAATCGAATCATACTCTTCCACCATGGCGTCTACCCATGCGAGATTCTCCACAGATTCCTCGAAAGAGGATGGCTCAGTCATGACACATTTGCTCATAAGAGCCATTTATCCAAAGTACCGATCAGGTGACTGTCTCTGCCTGCGTTGGGTTGTAGGTGGTCCTACAACTTTCTCTGCATCTTGAGCCAGTCGCTTAGCTTCTGTCAAGCGCTTTCGCCCTCTGATGGTTGGCGCTGCATGAGTGGTCTCTACCACTCAATGAACTTCGTCCTGTGGTTGATCCATGTCCTGAAGCTCATCCTTAGGAACTAATAGCTCCTCATCTGCATGCAAGTGTGGCTCCCTCTCAAGCGAAAACTTCATGGCTTTCTCCTCCTGAAATTTTATATCCCGTTGCACAACAGTTTTGCCACTGTCTGGCAAATACACACGATAGTTGTGGGGCATATCAGTGTACCCCACAAATATCCCAATCTCTGTGGTTGACTCCAACTTCTTCCTGGCATCCTTTGTCACATGCATGTAAACTTTAGCACCAAAAATTCTCAAATGAGAAATATCAGGCCTCTTACTAGAATAAGCCTCCTCGGGTGTACTCATACCAAGTATCCTGTGAGGACAACGGTTCTACACATAAACTACTGTATTGCATGCTTCTGCCCATAAGTGAAGGGGTAGGCCCTGATCATGCAACATCGCTCATGCAGCACCCACGATCATTCTGTTCTTCCGCTCAGCAACCCCGTTCTACTGTGGGTTATGGGGAGCTATGAGCTCTCTTCGAATCCCTTCTGCACTGCAGAATTCCTTGAACTCGCCAGAGATGTATTCACCACCATTATCGCTCCTGAGAGCCTTCACCTTCTTCCTCAACTCCTTCTCGACCAGTGCTTTGAACTCACAGAACTTTGAGTATGTCTCGCTCTTCTTCTGCATGAAGAAGATCCAACACTTACGAGAGAAATCATCAACAAAAATCACATAATACCTGTGTTTTGCTGTCGAAGCTACTGAGAAAGGTCCACACACGCTTGTGTGAATTCTCTCAAGGATCATCAGGGCGTGACTATCCTTCTCGTTAAAGGTGGCTCTCACAAACTTTCCCAAAGTACACCCCTTGCACTAATCTGACTGCGCAAGAGTGCCTTTAGGAAGCCCAATAGTGATCTACTGCAGTATCTTCAAGGCTCCATGGTGAAGGTTACCCAATCTCCTGTGCCACAGCTCGCCATCATCCCGGCTCACCAATTCTTCTGCGTTGCATGCCATTGCTGCACATCCATCTACATGCAACTGATAAAGGTTCCTCACTCGAACCCCTATCTTCCGGGTTTCTCCAGTTGTCTTGCTGTGCAGGAAAGCCTTTCCCTTACTAAAAACAACATCATATCCCTTGCCTTCTAACATCGCCATAGAGATAAGAGTCTTCTTCAATCCTGGAACATGCATGAATTCCTTCAATACAAAGGGTTTACTAGACTCCCTCTTAAAGGAATTGGTACCGATACTGGTCGCACTATATGTACTATCATCGCCCATCTCAATGTGCACTCCAAGATCTTTCTCATCTAGATCTAAAAACAAATCTCGATCTCCTGTCATGTGAAAAGACGCACCACTATCCAAGAACCATACAAATCCCATCACACTTGAAACCAAGCATGCGATCAATGAAAAATCAAGCTCAAATTGTTAGGCTAAGGCCTCTCCCACTACAGATCCAGCAACTTGCTTGTTCTTCTTCTTCTGGAGACAATTTGTGGCATAGTGTCCGTGCTGGTGATAGTGAAAACACTTCACCTTGGACATGTCCTGCTTCTTGCCTTTCGCACTGGAATGAGAGGCTTTCTTGTTCTTCCCCTTCTTTTCTTTGGCAGCCAAAGCACAATTTTCTTCATCAGTTGCCTTTGATGAAGATCCGTCCCTGGTATTCTGCCTAATCTCCTCTTGCACAATATCCAACCAAAGTCGCTCCCATCCTAGCAATTTCTCCCGACCATTGATAGAGTCCTAATAGGAATGCCAACTCTTCGGAAGACCAAGTACAGCCAAGCTCATCAATTCCTCATCATCGACAGTCACCCCCACACTTCCCAGCTCATCCCTGCATTGGGTGAACTTCGTGAGATACTTGGGCATATTGTCGCCCTTCTCGTATTTGATGTTTCTGAGTTTATCCTTGAGCGCCAACTTCCTCTGGTCGCTCTTGCTTTGGTATAGATCTGTCAACGCTTTCCACATCAAGAATGGAGAAGCCTTTCCATGGAGGCTGGACACAATGTGATCCCTTACGCCCTCCAACGAAATCCTTCGACACTTTGCTGTCTTCTTTTGCCAATCCCCGACTTGAGCAGCATCAGTAGGTTTTGGGACATCCGCATCTATGAACTCCTTCAACCCATTATCATCTAACACCACCTCCATCATGTCCTTCCGTGCAATATAGTTCGAGGTGTCCTCAAGGGCATACTCCAATCACAATCCGTTGAAAGACATTTCAACTTTGACACCAAGAAAACACTGCTGCAAATTCGAATTCCCCCAGCTCAAAACTCAACTGCTTCTGATCTAAAATTCATGAGAACAAAATACTTCTCATACAGAGATCGACTGTATGGGAATTCACCAGATATCTCACCTTTGAAAGGAAGGATGAATCCAGAGGCTACCTGGCCCAATTACAGACTCTGCCTGAAGAAATAAGATGTAAACACTTCCTGAATAGTAGATCTGATGATCAACTGCTCTGATACCATGTAGAAATTTGTGAATAATATGACACTTATTCAACCGAGAGTATCCTGATTATACACTATTGTGGAATACATGCATAACACATAATCTCATCTACATTGATCATCAATTTAGCAGTATTCAAAAACATACACATGCACACATAGAAGCATCAAACACATATATCAACACAGTATGTATCCCGGGGAAAGCATCTCACTAAAAACCCCAAACTATCTGTATATTATATGATTGAGAACATGTAACAAACATAGTACAATTACTCCCTCACGAAGTACTCAGTACTATCTCCACCTGTTACACACAATACAGCTCAGATCTGATCTCCAAATCTCCTCCGCTACTTGCCTGCCTCCACTGCACAATCCTGCAAGAACAATAATAATAACCAAACTCGTTCCAAGTTCTTTTTACCTTGGAAAATCACTCACACTAGAAATCATGTGGGCACAAGCTATAATCATTTGTTCTTGGCCACAATTCTCATTGGCATAACTCAATCCCACTGATTGTGCAAGATCTCATGCACAACTATAGTCACAACTGATAGCAATCTCAATCTCTAACACCTGTCTCCATTGAACTGTACATGCACTGAGTTAACTAATGTATTCTTCAGTTGCATTATGAGTTAATAATTAGTGAATTAATTAATAACTAATTCACACCACTCATCACTTAGTCTATTTGCTAGTTAGACTAAATACAACCAGTTCAACCAAGTCAAACTGAACACAACTCCATCAACTCCACCTCCAGCTCCACTAAACTCAACCAGTTGAGTACTAACTGAAGTCCTGCATGCAATAGCTCAGTCAACCCATAGGTAACCACGTGATTCCTTATGTCAGCTGCATGTGCCACATCTATAGCTCCAACTGAGGTGCTCCAAGAGAATAAGATAAAGTTTACAGTCTAAATATTATTATGAGCTAATAATATTTGACTGCTCTATATTTAGACTTGACAGTGTCACCGTTGTTGTCTGAAAATAGAAGTCTGTCTATTTTTACCAACTGACCAATCATCCATAAACAGCATCTTGCAACTCATAGACGTGATCCATATGTCTAAAAATAGACATAGTCTAAAAATAGACTTTGCGCCATAATTTGCCTGCGGGCCCACTTAGTGAAGGTGACTCCTTTCCACTAAGCTCCATCATCTTGTTGCATTCTCAACATTTCCCCTTGGAGCCTTGTCTTTTCCTTCCTCCTAGGGTTTCCCCTTCTTGCTCTATGGTTTTCTTTTGGTCCTTTTCGTGACCTTCTCCTTCTTTTTAATTTGTGTCACTCTTTCTTTTTATTTTTTCCTGATGGATATTAATAAATAAAATCTTTACTAATATTATTTATTTTATTAAAATAACACACCCCCTTTTATTTTATTTTATTTTATTTTTTTTTAATTTTCTAAGGTTTTATTCCTTTCAGGTATATTTATATATTATTATTATTATTTATTATTTTTTTCATCTAACTTTAACTTAACCTCCTATTTAATAGAAAATAATTTTTTTATAATTTAATGTTATTTACTAATATTTATAATTTTTATTTATCTATTAAATAGTTAATACTTTTAACAATTTATTAAACTACCAATTTAATTAAATTTATTTTATACATTTAATTTATATATAGGTAAGGTCCCTTATTTATGTTTAATTTATAACCGGTTTGTTTGACCCTGGTCCCTAGTCAAATTTAGACGTAATCTTAGTTAGCCGTTGGAGGCTCTGCTCAAAGTATTTAACTGGCAAAGATATATCTGATTTTTCAACTTGTCCTGAAGATGAACCACACTGGTTGGTTCGAAACGTGTCGACAATGATTTTCTGAATGTGATTTACACCGAAATTTCTTCTTATAATTGTTATGGATCATATAAGCCTCAATTCAATCTATTGGAGCTCTCTGACTTTGCGACTTTACCTCCAACCTCTGGTGGCTCTGCCTCTATCAACCTTATGGCTTTGAAGCACTCTAGCTTTCTGGCTTTGCAACTTTGTTGCGCTCAGGCTCTTTGGCTCTGCAACTTTGCTGCACTTAAGCTCTCTGAGGAATCACCTCTTTGCTATTGCCCCAATCTCTGGTGGCTTCTCTGGATGTCTCGAGCTCTTTGTGTTATCTCTCGGCCTCTGTGAATCCCCTGTTAACTGTGTCCTTTGTGCTTTTTGTAACACATTGGTTACAGTCTGCCTCCATCATTGAAGATTGATTGTTTCATTACAAGATGCAGTTTTCCATTGAAATGAACTAGCAGGCACATGCAACCTGATCATTTGGCCTCCTTTCTGCCTTAATCCCAAAAATAGCAATATAACAGAAAACACAGGCAAAAATCACAAAAAACACATTATGAGTCTTTTAGCCAGAACTAAAATAATATGCAATAGCATCTATAATCCTTTCGGGTTCGTAAAACAACTCATTCATCGCCCACCGTCCGATCAGTGATCGATAATCAATGACTAACGATCATTTCCGGTGGCCCAATTGGACAAAGATTACCAACCTGAAAAAATGGTTTTCTCTCTCCTGCGACATGCTACGTGTCGGCTGGTGTATGGAATCAGGTGAAGCCCTTCCAATACCATTTACCACTTGAAGCTTGCCCGAAATACCATTTACCACAGAACTCAAAAGGTTCGTTGTTGTATTCATAAATCTGTCGGGTCCGCTGCCTAATGAGGTTTAGCGGTAAACAACGTTTAACCTCATTAATCACGTTTTCTGCTTTTAACCCTGTTCCACATCTTTGATTCCATGAGACCTTCTCCGACTCCCACCTCATCCGCTGCGCTGACATCACCAGAAACCTGTGACTCTATCCTAGGTTGCCACATGTCCTATTGATGTAGCCATTGATTCTTTGGCCCGAAGTTTGACTTGGCTCCATGGCACACAGTCTTGCCTCTCCGATTTATGATCACTGATCACATCTCGACTGTTGATTCCCTTTTGAGCTTATGGTTGCTAATGCTCATCGCAATCAGCCCACCACAAGTCTTCATGCATTTGGTTAAGTCTTTCCCTTTGGCATATTTGTGATGCGATGTAATATTGCCCGATTTCTTTTTTGACCAATCAAACAGGGCCACGTGGCCCAATCCCGACCAGCCATGTGTCAGCTGTGGATTGGCCCATGAGCCTATACCAAAAATCAATATTTTCAATATAGTTTGAAGATTAATGAAATTACCTCCTTTTTTAAGGACATTGGACAATTTTCATTTTACAATAACTCC
>APFE031531833.1:0-25983 GCA_000404065.3 Pinus taeda
CAGAAAGGGATGAGGGCCATCGGATCAGATGGAGTGTGCAGGGATGGAGTGGTAGATGATGGGTATATTAGAAATGATTTGACGGGTGAGTGTGTGGTGGGGTAGGGAATAAATTAGGGGTGTGGACTATAGGTTAAGAGGGTATGATGTAAGGTTTGGAGAAGTAATGTTCGAAAGTAACATAAGACCTTTCCTTTCCATTTTATTTTTTCTCGCTACCTTAGGACAACACTAGAATATGTCTTTCAACCTTTTTTAAAAATGTTTTCTTTTTCATGTCTTTTCTCTTTCCTTGCATTTTCTTCAATCTACCAACCCTTATTGTCTAATCTAGCATTTTCTTTCCCATTTTATTGTGCAGGGTGTACTTGGACTAGCAAACCCTTTCCTTTTTATCTCTTTTTATTTCTTCTAAATTCTAATCTACTATATCACTTATTTCTCCCTTGGTCCAGATTAAATAGTTGAACCAATTTTATTTCTACCTAGATACTAATTTGCCAAGATTAAACTGTTTGGCAAATCTTTATTTTCTAACCTATCAATAGAAATTGAAATTTGTTCAATAATGCTTAGATTGTATCATTTGAACAACTTTTGGGGGTTTTCTTTATTCTTATTTTTGTATTCTTTTGTTCATTTTTCATATACCCTCTTTTCATTTTTTATTTTGTGAGATCAATTGAATATTGAAATCTAGGAACAATGTGAAACCTACAAACTGTGAAATGCTTAATCACCTTGAGATCCTATAAATTATATGACCCTAACAGTGGCTCCTACTGGGGATGGCAATTCTCAGCTTGAAGTGTTAAGAAGACATGACCAGTAGCCTTGAGTCCTTCAAATCTACATTGTCTTCAATCTGATTTCTTTTTGTCTAATGAACTAACCAGCTAAAAATCTGAAAACTGTGATATTTACAATGGAATGAGGGAATTTTTGTGCTCATGAAAAGTAAATTTTCAGCAACCTGCCATTGATAGGACCTCCTGACAATTCTGTTCCATTTAACTCCTTGAGAAAAAATGCATTATTTCCTCTAAAAGCAGAAATGATATATGGGCCCTTCCAAAGGTTTTCAAATTTACCATGTTTCCCTCTGTCTTCTCTTCTTGAGTACCATTTTGACACTTTGTCTCCCATGTTGAAAGCATCAACTTTGATCATTTTGTCAAAAATATTCTTTATATTTTCCTGGACAACTTGAGTTCTATTGTATACTTCTTCTCTGGATTGCTGCAATTGGATTGTCTGATATATCCTTCTTTGAATATCATTTGGTTCACATTGTACCTCTTGGATAATCTTCATAACTGGCACTCCCAAGGAAGAAGGGAAAACTACATCTATTCCATAAACCAGTTGAAATGGGGACATATCAATGGATTTCTTTGTAGTCAATCTATCAGCCCGGAATGCATAGATCAATTTGTTATGCCATGACTTCTTAATGTCCTCTAGTATCTTCTTAATAATGTTTACCAAACTTTTGTTGGAGGATTCATCCAACCCATTACCTTGAGAATAATAAGTTGTTGAATGACACAAAGAAATAGGGTACTTACGACACAAATCCACCATCTTTTTTTATTTCAAATCCGCAACATTATTAGTGATCAGTTTCGTAGGACATCCAAATATGGAAAGAATATTGGTTTCAAGGGATTTAATTATAACATAATCAGTGGTAGCTCTTGAAGGAGTGGCTTCTATCCATTTGGTAAGGTAGTTTGTGGTAGTTAGGATCCATTTGTGTTGGGCAGAGGAAGAAGGATGAATTTCACCAATGAAATCCAATCCCCACTATTGGGAAGGACATTTAACAGAGATGGGTTTCAGGGGAAAAGGTAATAATTTTCTCTTTCTTTCAAATATTTGGCACTTGTGGCAAGCAGTTACCATGTTATGGACGTCTGGGAAGAGTGTAGGCCAATAATAACCAGCTCTAAGGATGTTATTAGAAGTTGTTTTCCAATAAACATGGCCCCCACAGTCACCTTCATGAAATTCCTGCATAACTTTGTGAGTATCATCCTTTAACAAACATCTGAGTAGGACAACTCCAACATCTTTCCAATATAATATACCATCATCAATACAAAATTTGACTTCTTTCAATTTAAGATATCTAGCTTTTTTTTTGGATAATCCAAGAGGATAATTTAAATTAAAAAGAACATATAAAAGATCTGCATACCAAGGAGAATTTAGATATGGATCATTGATTGGTGGAGTCGGCAGTTCCTCAAGATCATCCAAAGAAAACACCATGTTGATGTCTAATGCATTGAAATTTTATTCAACCATCAATTTGGCTAATCCAGGTCCTTTAATCAACTTGGTGGGCTTGATTTCTATATCATATTCCAATATCATCGCTATCCATTTGCCTCTCTTCCCATCCGGTCCATTTTGAGTGAGAATATCCTTGACCACTATATTAGGCATATAAGAATGATATGAGAATGTAAAATGTAAACCCTAAAATCTTTTATTTCTTTAACTAGAGCAAATGCTTGTTTTTCCATGATATTGTACTCCAGGGAAGCATCCCTCAGAGCTTTGCTAAAGAATTCTATTGGTTGTTCATGTCCTTCATTATTTTTCTGTAATAACACAACAACAATAGTATATTGAAATTCAAAATAAAAAATAATGAAGTCTTAATGAAATATGGGCTGATTAAAACTGGTTCTTTTGTTAATGCATGTTTGCCTAGATCAAAAGATTGTTTGGCTTCAGTATTCCATTTGATTTTTGTGTCTTTCTTGAGCATATTTGTTATATTCCTGAGTCGTTCAACAAGATTTGGTATGAATCTTCTTAAAAAAATGATCTTTCCAATAAAAGATTGAAGTTCTTTCATGTTTATGGGATGAATGATTTTTAGGATGCCTTCAATCTTGCTGGGGTCAATTCTAATTCCATCTTTAGAGATTATATGGCCTAACAACTTTCCTTCTTCAAGACCAAAAAATGATTTATTAGGATTGAGTGAAATACCAAACTTTCTGTATTTTTCAAATACTTTTCTCAGATGTGCTAAGTGTTCTTCATCAATTTTTTAAAATACAATGACGTCATCAACGTAAATCACAACGAAATGTCCAATCTCTTCTGAAAAAGCAATGCCCATTTCTCTTTGGAAAGTAGCACCTGCATTCATTAATCCAAAAGGCATTTTAACATACATGAAAGTTCCCCAAGGAGTAGTAAAAGCAATTTTATCTTGACCATTAGGGTGCACCAAAACTTGATTGTAGCCTGAAAAACCATCTAGTAAGGAAATCCTACTAGAACCCACTACCCTTTGTAATATGTGATCCATCTTTGGTAAGGGATAGTTGTCCTTAAGGGAAACCTTGTTCAAATTCCTAAAGTCAATGCAAAATCTTATCTCACCAATTTTCTCTCATGTAGGCACAATATTGGATACCCATTTAGAATATCTAATAGGGACTATGATCTTAGCCTCTGATGCAGGGTAGGCCTGCAATACCTAGGATCTTCAATCTGCTAACTATCACTGGCTGGCAATCTCAATATTTAACATTTGAATGTGGTAGCTTTTCAAAATAATAAAACTAACTATTAACCATCAACTCTGCACTGAGTGCTATAGCTCAACACTTTATATTTCATTGAAGTCAAAAGCCTCCTTTTAACAAAAGTAAGGCTCAAACAAAATTACGGTGCAGCGCATATCATATCAGAATATGATAATTTATAATCTGGACAATGCATTGTACATATATAACAATGACACATATTGCATAGGAATTACACTCATAGCTTCAATTAGTCTAAATATCATAAACCACGTGAATGATTTACGAATCCTGAGAAATTTAAAATATGCCAGCAATCTTTCTAGATGAAGATTTATCAATCTGTATGCTTTAAGTAAATTACGTGTATTTCCTTGTATCTTCTCGGAATGCAAATTCTATGGAAGCCATAGTCTTGATGCTCCTTTAACCAGATTCCTTGCCAGATACCAAGATACCAATGTTACCACATGCCTGCTACCATCAGGGGAGCCGCAGATACTAATGATCTAGTCCGCTTAGCATCGAATGCCGAGGTTGTAAGTTGTATCACTTAGAAACGACATGTAATTGCTCATCATTCAAATATAGGACAATATGCGCTTAAAATAAACCACACATTCATCCATTCTGTCTAATTGAAGCTAATGGGTCGCCAGTAACAGAATACCAAGAAAGTTTGGAGTTGTGAAGAACATAATCAGACACCAAAGAATCTAATTAATAAATTGTAAGTTTGCACAATGAAAAGAAACAAACCAAACACGAATCAAATGTTCCAATACACAGTAATATCAAGCAGAGGATGGGAAAGTAATTCAAGCCTTTTAATATACAGTGCCATCACTATTGAATACTTGTATCCAACTTAACAAGAGATCATCGATCTTTCCAGAACGCCGATATCATTGAGTTTTTTTTTTTTTACATGAAGGCGAGAGAATGTTTCATAAAGACAATGCTAGAACCGCCTCCTCCCCCAGCAAGTGGCCAATTTATTTTTATTTATAATGGATAACCTTCCCTATTACAAAAGCATACCTTTTTTTTACATAGTAATTTAAGGTTTTTTTACAACTTGTCTATGTGTGAAAAGATAGCAAGTTGTATTCATTACTTTTATGCTATTTTTAACTGAAAGAAAGATAGCATGTTTTATTTTCTACCCTGTTCCTATTTTTTAACTAAAAAAACATAGAAACTGCAGGCTTTTTTCCTCTGAGTCGCATGCTCCTGCATCAGACTCCCAAGGTTGAAAATGATCATGATCTCATGATCATGCGTTTTAAATCTTTGTCTTCGTCTTCCAAGATCCCACACTTTGTTTTGCAAGTCATCATCTGCTGTTGCTTGCTGCTTTTCTCCAGGTCTCGATATTTTATGTTGTCTTGCTCCACTAGCTGCACTTTCACAATCTTTTGTTGTCTTCCTTTTGCTGTTCCTCTTTTGTTTCATTGCTGCTGGTCTCTTCCAGGATTCTTTCACCATCATCCGCCTCATCACTTCAATTTCTCTGTCTAACATATTTTCTCCAGGATCTTCAATAAAACCTATACTCACAAAACAATTGTCAGAATAAAAATCATAAGGCATAAGTGCCTTGTACTCCTTTGCCAACATTTCAGTATACTGTTCTAAATCCTCCTCCACTATCAGCACATCAGTATGCTGATCCAAACTTTCCAAAGAATCCTCTGAAGAACTGTCAATCAGTCTTTCTCTCATATCATCTACTTCCATGATGTGTTTTTCTTTTTGTTCACTGCACTGAACTCTTTCTTCTGCAATCTCCCTGTCATACTCTGGATTCTCCAGCCAGTATTCCAACAATGCAATTTCTTTGTAACATCGCTGAAGCATATCATCATCACCTGCATTCATACATAAACTTTCAGTTTGCACAAAATGTTCAACAGTATCAACTGTTATTTCCCTTATCTGTGCTTCAAACTGATTCTCTTCTTCAACATCCACAAGAACTTCCTCTTGTGCTGTAACAGTTTCACAAGATGGCACATCCTCCTTAACACCTGTAATCACATCACAATTTTCAGCTATACAAACACAAGAGTTCACATTATCCAGTTGATCTGGATCTACCCAATAACTCAAGAAATCATCAATGATCTCCTCCTCTGTTTCATCAATGGACACCTTCTCTGCACCTGAAAACACACACAACTCATCAGTTTTAAAATTGCAAGACCTTTTAGTCTTGACTTCTTTCTTCAGCACTTCCCTTTGATCAGATCTGCATGTGTAATCTTCAAATTTCATCTTTGGCTCAAGAACTCTAAGTCCCTTTTTCAACAAGGCAATCAAAATTTGTCTCAACCTCCTCTGCAATTCTCGCCAAATCACTCTCTTTCCCTTCAGTGGAAAGATCCATTTTCCTTTTTGATTTTCCTGCTCTTGCAGCCATTCTTCTAGTACCTGCACCTGTACCTTTATTACTGCAATCTCTCTTTCTTGAACTTCTGCAGTGATCTCATCTCTGTGGCATTTCTCTGAACCTCTTCTTCCTCTAGAAAAACTCCTTCCGCCTCTAGCAGATTGCTTCCTCTTGAGTTTTACTAGCCTCTGCAACAACAATATCTCTTGCTGCAACTTACCTCACCAAGCTCTACTCACTCAGTCTTTTGGTAAGTACTGGTTCACTGCCTCTGGAACCTCTTGAGCACTCCTCTGCTCTCTCTGGGCTATCTCTTTAGCTCACCTTCTTCTTCAGGACACTGCAATTGTCCTCCCTATCCAGCCTTCAGCTGAATGCCAGGTTCACTAACACCTTCTCTACAACCATAAACTTAATCATAAATTTCAGATCAAAAAATCATCTCACCTTTAAGATCTTGAATGATCTTGTCCTCTTTCCATTTCTGCAATCCTGTTCACTGCATTTGTGTATGCTGGCACATCAAATTTAAAAATCTGATCTTTATTTCAACTATTCACCACACATCAGTTCTAAAAAAAAACAAACATCTTCAGCTGAGCATTCTAGCTCTGATACCACCTGATGCAGGGTAGGCCTGCAATACCCAGGATCTTCAATCTGCTAACCATCACTGGCTATCAATCTCAATATTTAACATTTGAATGTGGTAGCTTTTCAAAATAATCAAAATCACTATTAACCATCAAATCTGCATTGAGCGCTACAACTCAACACTTTATATTTCATTGAAGTCAAAAGCCTCCTTTTAACAAAAGTAAGGCTCAAACAAAATTATGGTGCAGCGCAGATCATATCAAAATATGATAATTTATAATCTGGTCAACGCATTGTACATATATAACAATGACACATATTGCATAGGAATTACACTCATAGCTTCAATTAGTCTAAATATCATAAACCACGTGAATGATTTACAAATCCTGAAAAATTAAAATATGCCAACAATCTTTCTAGATGAAGATTTATCAAACTGTTTTCTTTAAGTAAATTACGTGTATTTCCTTGTATCTTCCCGGAATGCAAATTTTACGGAAGCCATCCTCTCGATGCTCCTTTAACCAGATTCCTTGCCAGATACCAAGATACCGATGTTACCACATCCCTGCTACCATCAGGGGAGCTGCGGATATTAATGATCTAGTCCTCGTAGCATCGAATGCCAAGGCTGTAAGTTGTATCACTTAGAAACGACATGTAATTGCTCATCATTCAAATATAGGACAATATGTGCTTAAAATAAACCACACATTCATCCATTCTGTCTAATTGAAGCTGATGGGTCGCCGGTAACAGAATGTAACAGAATACCAAGAAAGTTTGGAGTTGTGAAGAACGTAATCGAACACCAAAGAATCTAATTAATAAATTGTAAGTTTGCACAATGAAAAGAAACAAACCAAACACGAATCAAATGTTCCAATACACAGTAATATCAAGCAGACGATGGGAAAGTAATTCAGGCCTTTTAATATACAGCGCATTCACTATTGAATACATGTATCCAACTTAACAAGAGATCATCAATCTTTCCAGAACGTCGATATCATTGAGTTTTGTTTTTTTACATGAAGGCGAGAGAATGTTTCATAAAGACAATGCTAGCACTGCCTCCTCCCCTAGCAGGCAGCCAATTTATTTTTATTTATAATGGATAACCTTCCCTATTACAAAAGAAGACCTTTTTTCTTTCTTTTTTTTTCCCAATTCTTTTTCCTAAAATATTCTCTCATATCTTTTTATTTAGAAAAAGAATATTTACATAAATTCACTTCCTATTTTATTAAAAATAACAAAATATTTAAAATTATCACACCCCCTTTTTATTCCATATTTACAAATGAAGAAGGTCTTGATGCTCTTGCATCATACACCCAACCTTAAAATTAATCATAAATTTCAGATCAAAAAATCATCTCACCTTTAAGATCTTGAATTACCTTGTCCTCTTTCCATTTCTGCAATCCTGTTCACTGCATTTGTGTATGCTTGCACATCAAATTTAAAAATCTGATCTTTATTTCAACTATTCACCACACATCAGTTCTAAAAAAAAAACAAACATCTTCAGTTGAGCATTCTACCTCTGATACCACCTGATGCAGGGTAGGCTTGCAATACCCAGGATCTTCAATCTGCTAACTATCACTGGCTGGCAATCTCAATATTTAACATTTGAATGTGGTAGCTTTTCAAAATAATCAAACTCACTATTAACCATCAACTCTGCACTGAGCGCTACAACTCAACACTTTATATTTCATTGAAGTCAAAAGCCTCCTTTTAACAAAAGTAAGGCTCGAACAAAATTACGGTGCAGCGCATATCATATCAAAATATGATAATTTATAATCTGGCCAACGCATTATACATATATAACAATGACACATATTGCATACGAATTACACTCATAGCTTCAATTAGTCTAAATATCATAAACCACGTGAATGATTTATGAATCTTGAAAAATTAAAATATGCCAGCAATCTTTCTAGATGAAGATTTATCAATCTGTTTGCTTTAAGTAAATTACCTGTATTTCCTTGTATCTTCCCGGAATGCAAATTCTATGGAAGCCATAGTATCGATTCTCCTTTAACCAGATTCCTTGCCAGATACCAAGATACCGATGTTACCACATGCCTGCTACCATTAGGGGAGCCGCGGATATTAATGATCTAGTCCGTGTAGCATTAAATGCCGAGGCTGTAAGTTGTATCACTTAGAAACGACATGTAATTGCTCATCATTCAAATATAGGACAATATGCAATTAAAATAAACCACACATTCATCCATTCTGTCTAATTGAAGCTAATGGGTCGCCAGTAACAGAATACCAAGAGAGTTTGCAGTTGTGAAGAACGTAATCGGACACCAAAGAATCTAATTAATAAATTGTAAGTTTGCACAATGAAAAGAAACAAACCAAACACGAATCAAATGTTCCAATACACAGTAATATCAAGCGGAGGATGGGAAAGTAATTCAAGCCTTTTAATATACAACGCCATCACTATTGAATACATGTATCCAACTTAACAAGAGATCATCGATCTTTCCAGAACGCTGATATCATTGAGTTTTTTTTTTTTACATGAAGGCGAGAGAATGTTTCATAAAGATAATGCTAGCACTGCCTCCTCCCACAGCAAGCAGCCAATTTATTTTTATTTATAATGGATAACCTTCCCTATTACAAAAGCAAACCTTTTTTTTACATAGTAATTTAAGGTTTTTTTACAACTTGTCTATGTGTGAAAAGATAACAAGTTTTATTCATTACTTTTATGCTATTTTTTTTTATTTTTTTTTTTGTAAATTAGTCTAATTCTATTATGATACAAAAAACTTCAGAAACTTACAATGAGGCGCACCTCAGATATCACCATCCTACAGAGATGGATTTTGCAACATTAATGTCCTTATCCAGCCAGGCATTTGTCCTACCCCAGGTTTGGGAGACTTGCCTGCTGTTACAAAACTCTGACAGTGAGGAGAAAAACCTTGAGACCCATACATATTCCCGAATACAGACTTCTTAACCAAAACCCAAAACCCCATGACTGACTCAAAAAGCATATTTCCTGACTAGATATTCCGCCATTGAAGCCGCAAACAGAAGCATATCATAAGAACTATGGTTATTCTACCGAGGACTGAACAGAGCAACAACCTTACATAGAGAGAAACACTGAAAAGACGTAGATCATGAACCAACAGATAAACAAAAATACTTTGCCATACCCTTCGCCCGGTAGTCTTGAGAACTGGCTCAATCGTCCACAGAGGTGGATGACACCTCTTCCACCACTCTGCAAGCATACGGGTCCGGCTCGCTTGAGTCTGTATGAGGCGCATCGTCTTTCGCTGGAGCGCTTGGACCCGCCATGGCTCCCGCTGATGCCTCTGCCAAGTTGCGCTGACCCTACTCAGGAGAAGGAGGATGAATTGCTGGACAGACCCTCTGGGCAGGAGACAGGCTTGGTTGATCCAAGACTGGGGCCGGAGGCCTGTGTTCCTCTGCAGCTGGCAAACGAACCCCGTGCTCGCATTTCTCAATTTTAACAGACACATAGTAAGTGTCGGAGTCCAGAAGGCAGGGGAAGCTGAACCTGGTTGAAGGATGGGTGCTGTGATTGCATACTGGGGCTTGAGCTTTCCCTTGTCTTCTGCCGTGTCTACGTCGAGCACTGTTGGCATCGTCCGAAAACGAATCAGAGGATCGAGGTGGGATGGCTCGTCCTCTTGCCCCTCCCCGAGACCCGCCATGACGGAAACTAGTGCAAAGCCTCTCCCTAGGCATTGCAGACCAGGGTGGACATGGAGGAGGCTAAAGAAGCAAGGAATTGACTGAGAATTATGAGGCTGGTTAACAGAAGGCGCAGAGGCACGGAAAGGCCAAAGAGCTGCAAGAGGAACAGGTAATTGCAGGGGAAAATCGCCTAGACAGACCTGGGCAAACTGGAGAGCTGGCCAAGGAATGGTGAGCCAACAGCAGCTGAAGGCTAGCGCAGAAATAAGGGAGGGAAATGCAGGGAGCCAGCTTGTCTCTTTGCCGCGCCTGCCTCTCTGAACATACCACAGCACAGAAGACCAGAGTCGAATGTGAACCATAACAATCAGCAAACCATACATTACCGTTCCTGTGCCTCTGTCATTATATTGATATGTCCTGCAGCGTGCCATGTGCAACCCAAAGGCATTCAATTGCTTCCCGGAGGGCGGAGTTGCAGACCTCACGCGAGGATGGATGATCGAAGCGGCTCGAATGATGTGAACTATGTGTCTGGATTGAGAGTTAAGGCAGGGCGTTAATGGTCGTGTACAGGTGGCGGGCCTGGGCTGCCACTTGCCCAGTGGGAAGCCCGCCCCCGTACACCTTTCACGTACTTGCACCCGCATCCAGGGACTTTTATGCTATTTTTAACTGAAAGAAAGATAGCATGTTTTATTTTCTACCCTGTTCCTATTTTTTAACTAAAAAAACATAGAAACTGCAGGCTTTTTTCCTCTAAGTCGCATGCTCCTCCATCAGCCTCATACATTTTCTTGATTTCATTTTCCACCAAAGGCATTAGGATAGGGTTTATCCTATGCAATTTCTGTTTGAATGGCTTTTTATCTTCTCTGGTTGGTATTTTGTGTTGTATAATGCTAGTATCATAGAATTTTAAATCCTCATAGCTCTAGGCAAATACATCTATGAATTCTTTGAACAGAGCTATATATATTCTTTTAGCCATGAGAGGTAGTGATTTTGACAATTTTGTAATTTTGGGGTTTTGCTCATTGCATATGTTGCATTCCTCAATGTTTGTTCGAGTTGGTTCCATTTTGGCTTTCTAGCAACATCATTAAAGTCAAACAACTCTTCGAAAGGGGTGATCCCTCTCAGTAAAACATTATCTTTGAGTTGTAGTATTTTGAATTCTTCTTTTTCTGGATCTTTATGTATTTCAGTTTTATGCAGAGTCTTATTTGCAGAATTTTTTTCATCAGAAATAGGAGGTTTCTCTATATAAACATGTGCATCAATTTGAAGGTCTAGTTCATCCTCCATATTTATGCTTCTATCCTCAAATTCATCCTTTGATTGTAGAAAACTCTCAATTTGTTTATCACTTCCAGAAACTTGCCAATATCTCACGTTATCAAGTACTGCAAGATAGTGCTTCACTTCAGCCTTGTATTGTTTATTTGGATGAGGTAATTTGCAAGTGCTGGCTAAAAAAGCTAATCCATTTGCTAGGGAATTCTAGAGCCTGGGGATCATAGCAAGGTCATAATCTTAAAGTGTTTTAAGAAAATAAATCACAACATTCCAATATTATCTCAATCTAAGGTGTTTTGCTGAGTATTGTCCTTTAATTTGTTTTATGATGAGTTCAGAGTCTCCATGGAATATACCATTTGGGGGTTAGACCATGGTATATACCTTACACCCCCCTCGATATATCTCCACCCTCGACCCTACGACTCCCACTAGAACATACAATCTAGGCAAGGAACCTACTTTTTAAAGAAATTTCAAGGCTAATAATAATGCCTCATATTCTGCTATGTTGTTTGTACACAGAAAATTCAGTTTATAACAATGACCTTTAGCCTGATTAGTTTTTGAATTATACAACCAAAATCCTACTCTTGCTCCTGTTTTACCACATGAGCCATCAAAAGTCATATTCCAGAGGGGTTTTGTTTTAGGATCCTATTGGATAATGGGCGTTTAGCCCCAAGTCCTTCACTGGGATCACTTTCTTCCTACTTGACCTGTGTGTTTATGTCTCCATCATTTCATTGTATAGTATGAAGTAATCAAGATCAATATGGAAAAAGTAGAGGGGGTAATTATCTAGCCTTTCTTGGCTACTCACCATGTATTTCATTAAGGTTTCTCTATAAAGTCTGCTTGGTTGGCCAAATACTACTATTGTGGCATATGTCATATCGATTTGTAATGTTACTTGTAACTTAGCTCCCTAAGATCTTGATAATAGCATACCATACTTAGGAGGAATGTCAGCTACTACTATATCCATCACTAAATTGTTTGCTAGTATCTGGGCTAGCATGACACAAAGGTCCTTAATGAGACCTAGACATCTAACTTTCCTAGAATCAAATGAATATAGATCTTTGTATGGTCTAGTGACTTCAAGTCCAAGTTTATCCATAACAATCTTTGGCATGAGATTATGTGATGCACCTAAATCCAACATTGTATTATGAAGGATCTTGTCATGAATATTAAGGCTTACATAGAAGAGAGGAACACCCCCTTCTTGAGGCTTGCCATCAACTTCTGGCTCAAACAATAGTGTAGGTTGGTCATCATTCAAATTCATTGTATCATTGTTTTCTCCTACATTGAGTGCTTTTAGAACCTAGGACCTATATAAATTTTTGTTTACTAGCTTAGTAAGAGGAATAGAGATCCTGAGTTTAGCAATTTCATTCTCAATGTTGAAGGGTGCTTGGTTTTTAAGCAAATTTGAGAAATCAGTTCTTTCAGCCACAACCTTTGTCATGAGTTCTATTTGCTGACTTGTAGTAGGAATTCTAGATTGGACAGCCTTTGTTGAGAAATCAATTGTTTTCTTGGCAATATTTTCTATGTTTCTCCTTTCTGGATTGCTTTAATTTCTCTTAGATATTTCAGCCGTCTTCTTGGGCTCAGGCTATAAAGTTTTCTTGGAAGAGTTATTAGAATCATTTCTGTTTGAGCTATCATTGTTTTTCTTTCTCTTGAGATTATATTGTCTATGGAATTCTAAGATGGCATTCTCAAACCCATGTTTATATTCATCAAATTCTTCAGATTCCAATTCTATTTGAGTTAATAAAAACAATTCTTGTTCCTCTAGTGTAAGAAAAACATAACTACCTTCATTGGTTCCCATTAAGTTAATCTGATATTCCTCAACCTCTTCAACTATACTTACACCTTCATCAGCATAATTTTCTTGAAACAGTGGCCTAATTTGTTGATCTAGTCCTCTTTGATCTCTTTGTCTGATTTGTGGACTGTTTCTCCTAGGGTTTGGATTTTGGTTCTATTGGATAGGTGGATTTTCCCTAGGAAAATTCCTATCATTTATACTTATTCTCTCCATCATTATTTACATAGTCCTTACTAAGGAATCAATTTTGGCTTCTCCTGCAGAAGTTGAAGCTTCTTCCTTAAAGGTCACTTGTCTTTCAGTTCTCATCCTAGCACTTTTAGCTTGTATATTGGCCTCTACAATCACAACATCACTTTGAATTTCTTATAGTGTTGGAAAATTCCTTTCCCTAAGATGGTAAGACATATCTGTATCAAAACGAGCTGGGAACTTTATGAAGGCTAAATCCTGGGGTGGTTTAAGATTTACAGGTATTGCATTATAGGTATTATTGAATCTAGCAAAATAGTCCTAAACACTTTCACCTACCTCCCTTTTAATAGTTTTATATTCTGATGGAATCTGTAAAGAGTTATTCTTGACTACCCATCTATTAAGGAAGGTTTGGTGGAATACAGGGAGATCATTTATACTATTTGAGGGCAAAGACTTAACCCATTTTCTAACTTCTCCTCCTAAACTTTGAGTGAACTATCTGAGCTTAATACTTTCGTCTTTTACCTCTTGTAGGTCAAAATAATCATTCATTTTTTCCACATGTTGTTGGGCTATTAAAGTACTTGCCCCATAAAATAGTATGATTTTGGACTAATAGTCTTATGGCATATTAGCCAAGGGGGCTGGTAACACCAAAGGAGCATACCTAGCAGCCATGATTGGTGGTGGTAGTGGAGGACCACTTGAAGGAGTTTGAATGGTGGATGAAGGAAGTTGGATAGTGGATGAAGTTGGACTAGTAGTAGGTGTGAATGAGACTAAAGGAATTTGAGCAACCTTATGTTGAAGGATGAAAGAAGGGGTATGAATTATGGAGGCAGTAGGACCGGGTGACTGAATATATGCAGGTTGAGATGTGAAGGAGGAAGCTGCAAGGTTTAAAGTGGTTAATTCTACAGACTGTTGAAGGTAAGAATCATTAATTTCTGAGGTGAGATTTGTCACTAGATCTTGACGTGTGTCAAAATGTTGTAAGAGCTGAAGATCAAATTTAGTTTGTGAAGAAATTTCTCCCACTGGGCTTTTAGGTAAGACTGGTGGATCAAAGATAATATGATCTTTCCAATTCTATGAATTAGTCCTGAATAAGCCTTGTTCAAAGTGTAAAGCAAATTGGATATCTTGGAACGTAACATAATTTTCAGGGAGTGAGTTGGCTCTATGAAGAAACCTACTACTTCTCTAACTCTTAGTTCTAGGAGTTTTACTTAAGATCTTTTTAGGATTGTTTACTATGGTAGGAGGATTGGGATCTCAATGGGATCTAGTAGAGATTCTTTTAGGAGCCAGTGTTCAGATCTAAACATAGATAGATTGAATATTTAGAAAAAAATGATAAACCAATCTTAGCAGTTATAATATCTTACAAAGTTATGTAACTTGGTACTTTGAATTCAAAAGAAAGGATAAATTTTTCAATGTCTCCCTAGTATGGTCGCCACTATGTTATCGCTCTGTGATTTTGGATATCGGCAAGGCAAAAGTCACAAAAGATACATTAAACCGCTTATGATTCTAGGACCTAGCCTTCCTAGACTCGAAGAGGGCTCTCTCTGTATAATTATGATTTAAGTTTAAATTCAGTGTTTGAATGTGTTAGGCTAGATATAAAAATAAAGGGATTTGTAACTCAGTTGCTTCGTTATTTTTTTCCTTGGTTGGGGAAGGTCGTTATAGAATATTTTGCATTGGGATATGGAGTCAAAGCTGGGTGGTAACATCAATTCTCTAGAGCATTTGCAAGGCAAGCTAACTTTCTTTATTGGATCTAAAAGCAGAGTGAGAAATGAAATGATAGAAAAGTGATATCAATTAGGATTAAAAATCAGTTAAGTAGTTTTTAATCATACTTCAAAGGAAAACATTTAGATTCTAAACACAGATAGTAGTAAGGTGCTCCAACAACATATCTTAAACTATAATTTCTTCTTTACAATAAGAATCAAGGATGCATGAATTCATAAACAGAGATATATTCAACATAGAAATGAGGACATCACCAGGTCAAAATAGGTCAAATATCTTAGAAACTGTCCTTTTGTTGATGCTCCATCTTGAAATTACAATACTCTAAAGAAACGATATTTCAAAATGAATAGGGTCCAACCCCTAATACTCCCAATACATGGAGTATTTAAACAAAAACTACAATGACTTGCCTTGTACACTTGGCAACATGTTATTTATTACAATGAAAGGAAAAATGGTTGATGTAACCACGAAGTGGCCACACTGAGAGAATTGGGATAGGTGGTCCTTCTTTTTAGGGATGTTGTTGCCTAAAAAAATAATTTTGACTATAGAGGTTCTGCTGATGTGGTTGGTGCCGACTCATGTTCATGATATCACTCTAGTCATCTTTTTCTCATTCCTACTGATAGTCACATAGATCACTCCATGCTTCATTATCTAGAACTTTGATTTTTCTTAATCTTCTATATATTTTGTCAGCCTCAGTGTACAGAAAATATTGGCTTGACCAAAAATACATGCTTAAGTTCATGCTCAATGTAAATTAAATTGTTGATAGCTCCTAGCAATGCCTTTCTTGTTATGCTGCCTTTGATGTTGGACATGTTTGCAGCATATGTGGCTATGCCCTTGAGTTTCTTGGCATAATATTCTCTGTCCATGAGTTTTTCATTTATAAGAAATAAAGAGGGGAGACCTTTCTGATGTAAAGGTTGCATTCTTTTAAAGAACTTATTGATTGTCAGCTCCAGAACTTGACATTTTTCTTCTAGATGCACATTTAGGCTCTTCTTGGTTGGCACCTTCTTGACTTGTAGTATAGTCTATGTTCTATCTACCACTCCCAACTCTTCTAGATCATGTTTGTTTCTTGTATTCAAAAACTTTATTATCCTGTTAGCTGTTGCGGGCATGTCTCCCAACTCTACATTAGTAGCTGAAATGGCTTCTTTAAACTTCTCCACTAATTCTTTCTGCTCAAATATAATTTGGGTGTTAGGCCAAATTTCATTCATACCATCGATTATATTGTTCCAAATAATTCCCTAAACTCTCCCTAGAGTGTTTCCAATAGATGATTCTTTCTCTGATTTTTGTAGTGCCTCAATTAATGCCTTTTCCCTTTGCATTTACACCAAGTGATTTCTTTCAGCTCTTTTGATTTGGTCTTGCATCACACTGACTTGGGTTTCCAGTATTTCTATCTCCTCTGTTTGCAGATTCATGCCTTCCATTGATCTAGCCAACTATTATGTATTGCTTCGTGCTCCTACAACTGTACTTGAGAGAGTAGTTATGGGAAGGGCCTCCATTATTGTGTTAGCTATCTATGTTGCCTTTTCTTTCTCTTGCACCATCTTCCCCATCTATGTTTCCATTTGTTTGATCTGGATAGACTGTTCCACTATTAATTTCATCATACCAGCCTTCAAGTTCTATGTTTCCTCTATTTCCTTGGTCAGTGTGTCATGTGAGCAAGCATATTGAGTTGCCTCTTAAGCGCTGCAATATCTAACTCTTTTTTCTTTATTACTTCTTCAATTTATTTTATATCTGAGGTATCATACACAATCTTCACTACTAAGTCTTCCAAAGACATGATTTTATTGTCCTTTGACTGTGATGAAATCCTTCCCATCTTCAACTGGGATTAAGCATTTGATAGTGCCACCTGCATTTTAAAAAAAATCATAGAAGTGCTTGTTAGAGTAGATGAAATCATTTCCCCTATTTGTTTGTGCATTTATAGATGATCTATTGGATGGGAATTTCTCACATCATACTCAAAGAATTTTGCTTGTAGTCTACTGGAGTTTTAGGCTCTCTTGTCTATAGCCTCCAAAAATGCCATATGCATTTTTCCCTTTTGTGAATCAAAGGTAGAAAGAAGTTTGCCTTGTGCAGTTTCACTCTACTTCCAGAACTAAGCATAGGTGTTCTTTTTTAGTATTTCATCTCTTATTTTGATCTCTCTGAATGTATCAAAGGCTGTCTCTTCTTTTTCTTCAGTCACCTTTGAAGATGAGGAGACTTGAAGTGACTGTTGCCTTTCTGAAATTGGAGTGGTAGGTGTTAACACCCAGGTTGTTCTCTTTGACTCCTGAGAGAATACGGCCGGGGTAACCACTAACCAATCTTTGGGCTACAGCTTCTAGCCCAGCTGTAGTCAGAGAGGGCTCTCTCTATCAGTTTTGTCACTGCTTTTAGTGAAGATTTTAGGCTAGTTATGGGGTATTTTTGGTTGTTTTTGTGTTTGGTTAGAAGGATGCTTCTGATAGCTTTTAATGTCTGACCTTAGGCGTAACTAACCCATTGGGCAATGGGGTCTTGAATTATTGTTCCCTTGAGGTTTTGACTGAAGTGTGGAGGTAAATACAGGGCCTGTATGCATTCTGTGAAACAAACTATAAAGATTGAGAGGCGAAAATGGAAACAACTTTAGCAAAAAGCAATGAAGAATTCTTTACTTAAGTTGAGTGGTGTGAAAGAGGTCTGTTATCTGGGAGCAATTTTCTTGAATTCCTGAAATAACATTCTTTAGTGATGATACAGTATTAAAGGTAGCATTGAAGAATTAATCTTTAAATACCATAACTGAAGAAAACATATAGAAACAGCTAGGATTGAACTCAGGGTAATCAAAGATTAAATCCTGGGTTATTCTTTTTCCTGGCTATTCAGAGAATTGACTATATGTGGGAAACACGAGAGATACAAGAAAGTATGACAAACATAATCGTAACAGAAAGGAGTAAGGAAACTTATTGAGCCATGGAATACGCGGGAATCCTGTATTTTTAAGCCACACACCAGCAAGTCATCATGAGAGACAATATCTGAAGAAATCCCATTGTTCTTTGTATTAGCTGCCTGAATCTTTACAGTGTAAGAGCAACAGAAGAGAAAACAAGAGCTTCTTTACGTCCGGAGTCCAAACCCACTAAACAAACACGAGGGGGAATATATAGAGGTTTCATACAAAAATATCTCAGGTATTGAGTCATCTGAGAAGAAAATATCTCTTACACTTATACAAAGAGAGTAGATGAGAAGTAATTGCAAATATAAATGACTCTTAAAAGCCTTTAACTCCTGTCACGATAAATTTTGACCTTTGGGCACTAAGGAGTCAGCTGCGCGGCTTTATCATAAATGTAGAATGAAGTGCTCTGCCACTCTGATTTTTGTATCTTCTTGGCCCTGCCACCTGTGCTTGCTGATGCTGCTGCTGATGTCGAGTACCTGTGCTGAGTTGGCCCAGCATCTTCATATTTGCTGTTATGGCTTTTGCCCTCCTGTAGATGTAATATAAACCTTTTACCAAAAGATTTACTCTTCTCAACTTTGATTTAAAAGTAACTTTATCAAATCTTGCCATGTATCTGGAGGGGGAAGCTGATGCCTCAAAATTGACCCTAAGGTCTCATCAGCCTCTGTGTACTTGTAGAAATGAGGGGGCTCATCAAACAGATGTGATACTTCATTTCTAATAAAAAACAAATTATCTAATTTTTCAAAAAGAATTTGCCCTGTTACTGGGCCTGCTGAAGATGTTCCTGGTGTCTCAGCAATCTGAATTGCTGAAAAAGCACTTACCCTCTTGATGTATTTTTCATGAGAAAGCAACTTCCCTGATTCTTGCAAGTTGGGAAGCCCTCTGTCCTGCAGGGCTGCAAACCTGTTCTGAAACTTGTTTATATCCGCTTGCATATCCTGGATTCTCCTGTCCAGGGTTTGGATTAAATTCTTCATTGGTGTGGCTCTTTTGATCAGGGAAATGGTCTCAGTCCTATTACCAATTCCCATTTTTACCAGCTGGGAACTTGTCCTATAGTTGAGGACCTCAATCATCCTGGGGGCAAGGTCTGCCATGTTGCCTAGGGAGTTTCTTGCTCTTTGAAGCTCTTTTCTAGCCCTGCCAATGAGTCCCGCTTGTTCATATATAGCATCAATGTACTCCCACTGGTTAGTTGTTGATTCTCCAATGGCAATCCAAATCACTTGCTTGAGCTCTGCTGTCACTTTCTCAAAATTGAGCTGCTTTTCTAGCTCTGCAATTGTCTTCTTTAGAGCTTTCACTTCTCTCTCTCTCAGCTATATTTTGCTTAGACTTATCATATTTCTCTTCTATTTTGGCTAAGCTGTCCTTGGCTTGGCTGAGCTCTGTCATCTGAGCTTCTAGCACCTGAAGTTCTTGCCTTAGTTTCTGCATGTCTAAGCTCTCAGTCTTTTCTGTTGGTGGTGCTGTAGTGGCTGGCTCTGTTTCTGATGCCTGTTGCTTTGGAGGGATGGTGTCTTGAGGGGTCTCCTCAAGGTCTATTGTTTTTGTGGGCGGCTTGGAAGACTGCCCTGCTTCTCTCCTTTGTAGTGCTGCTTCTAGTGTTGTCTCTGTGTCCTGCAGCTTTTGCTGTGTGTCCATCAGCTCTTGATATAAAGTCATTAATAGTGCAGTGGCATCCTTTTCTTGCCTCTGCTGGGCATCTTCATTTGTTTGTGGATGTAGAGTTGGGGGGATCTTCATTTTCTTCTTAATTGCAGCTATATCTGCATCCCTTAGTTTAAGGACCTGCTGTATTGCCTTAACGTCATTGGGATCATGCCCAAACTCTATAATTATTTCCTCCAATGCCTTGATCCTGTTGTCTTTAGCTTGAGAGGATGCCCTCTCCAACTCAAGCTGTGCTGCAGTGTTATTTAAGCTATTCTGCAGTCTGTAATTTATCAAGGTCTTATCTGCCAGAGTGGCATAGACCATCTCACCCGTCTGCTTGTGGAGCTCGATCTGGTCCATGGGGTAGATGTCCTTTGCAAGGACTTCTAAGTTTGTCCTTATGTAATCTGCAGCTGTTTGAGGTTGCTGCACTGTAGGGGCAAATTGGCTCATAGTCATTTTGCCTTCTTGCACATCAAAGGCAGCCATTAGTCTTTGTTGGTTTGGAGGAGCCATATTTAACAAATGATTATAGAGCTTAATCTTTATTGGCTCACTCCTTCTTTTGGCATCTTTGAACTGCTCCTTTATGCCTGCAGCTGTATTCTGCTGTTGTCCTGAGGAGCTGACCTCCCCAAGTGCTGCTTTATCCTGTTCTTGATGCAAGGAGCTGGCAGAGGTCTCTAGGCTTTGCATTTCTTCCTCTGAGAAAGGGTTGAGCCTCTGCCTCTTATGTGGTCCTTCTGTGAGGGGGGTCTCCCTCTCTCTTTTTCTGCTGGTGTCCTCCCTCTGAGGGGTTTGGAGGACAGAAGAGTCTACCCTAGAATCCTATCTAGGAGGCACCATATTGGTTGCTCTTTCTTGAGTGGCTGCCTGGCCTTCTGCTCTTTGTTTTTATTGATCCTGATGATCAGTTTCTTGCTGTTGTTGCCCTTGCTGGCCCTGTTGGTCCTGTTGGCCCTATTGGCCCTCTGCTTCTTCCATTTCTTTGTCTTTTCCTTTGTTCTGTCCCTGATCTGAAGTTTGTGCTGCCTCTTGTTGTGTTGCAGATGGGGAGGCTGGCGCTGTTGTGTGAGAACTTGGCAGAACAAGCACCTGAGAAGGACATTCCAAGTCAGCCATTTTTAACAAATGTCTTCTAGCCCTCTCTACTAGCTCTTCCTGAGATAGAGGCTCTATTAAGGTGTTTTTCTTCCACTTTGGCTGGTTGGTATGTCTTGATATATGGAGCTTGCTCTCATGCTCATAGCTAGCGAGTTTATATTTCAATCTTTTCGAAGATATAAAGCCATTGGGGTCATAGGGCTTCCAGGGGAAACTGAGTGTTAGGCCAAGGCCTTCCAACATCCTATCTGCCTGCTTCCATCCTTCTCTTTTGTTTAAAACCAAACGACGAAGCTGGTTTTTGACTTTGAGTTGTGCCTTCTTGCCTTTCCCTGCAAAATGGATCTGATCGGCATTGCCGAATTGTCTGAAATACTCCAGGGCAAAGAGCCTCATGGGCACAAATCTGGGTAGCCTGAATGGGCGCAGCTCACACCCATATATCCTAATGACAGTGTGATGCTGGTAAAAATACCAGTCTCCTATGCTGTAGGCAGTGGACAACTGTAGAATTCTCTGCATTTCATCAGAGAGTCTTGGAGGAGGTTCTGTCATAAGCAGAGACATGGCCGGATGAATGAACAAATCTATGAACTCACAATATGTATATGGTGAGTAAAAACGGACATGGAAGACTGAGCTCCAATATACAACTGATCTTGGGTTTCCTGCTGCATCAGTTCTCTTGATTTCAAAAGAGAATTTTTCATGTTGGTGATACAGAATAAGATGATAAATATATGAGGTGTATCTGAACACCCTCTCTCTGGATAAGTGCAGGAATTGCTCATGTATTTTGTCAGAAATGTATGTGGCATAGTCATAGCAGATAGGGGCCTTACCAGGAGCAAACATTGTCATCATGACTAACAAAGTTTCCTCTATAAACTCCATTGATTTATACCCCAGAACTGAGCTTATCATATGGGCCAGGTCTAGTCCAAGTTGATTCAGGTATCCATCAAAGATGGGAGGATGCAGCACTGTGTCTGATTTGCTAAAAAACAGTTGATTTAACTTCAGGATCTCTGCTTCTGTGAGTATCTTGGTCCCTTGGTTGATTAAGTCCAGCAGGGATAGAGGAACCAGTTTCTTGTGGGTTTTGAATTGAACCATATCCCTGATGGCCTGAGGGGTAGTGTAGAATACAACTTCACCCTGGGGATTCAGTACAGCCCTCTGTATTGGATCATAACAGCTGGCACATAAGTAGATGAGGTCAGGGAATTGTGTGACTTGGGGCATTTTAAAAGTTGGGAGGGAGGACTCCCAAATGCCTAGGATATCTGTTCCATCTCTGTGCCTAGCTCTGAACTCATTTAGCAGGTGAATGTGAAATGTGCATCCTGATCGACAGTCTTCCGAGATCTGGTAATCCAGGTCTGCCAAATCCTGCCAGTCTAGCTCTCTCTGAGGAGCATTTAGAGGAGTGACATTAAGGACTGCAGGGGTATCCATGTTTGATCCAGGTAATCTCTGAAATGCTGGGTCTACTACTTGAAACAGTGAAATTGAGGGGAACTGAAATTAACAGGGTTGGTGCACAGTCAAGGATAACAATGCTGGGCTTTTTGGGAAAGCCTCTCTGTGGGACAGACCTCCCTTGACAGTTTGGGAGTAATGCAGGAAGTCCACGATTGCGTGAACAGGGCAGGGTTTTCAGCAGAAATTGCAGTCTAAATGAGGTCTCCGCCGCTGTGTTTTAACTTTAAACAGTCGAATAAGGGTAGGATACAGTTGGTTTATCGGTGGAAATTCAATCTTATGGCCTTTTGTGGCGGATTTTACAAGAATTTTAAGAAAAAACCAGTTCGCAGGAGGACGAAGACTCAAATACCTGTTAAACAATGGCCTGGACTGAAGAAATAGCTGGGTTAGCAAGCCGGATCCTTTGAAAATGGTTGCGGGCTGGCTGGTTGAACGATCGTCGTGAATTACATGCAGACAGCGGAGTAGTGTTTTTCTGAAAAATATGACAAAATTGCGGAAAAACAGCGAAAATATGGCTTTTTAGTTTTATTGGCGCGCTTCTTGGATGACGTTAGCATGACATCATCATGGGGGACCAGGTTGGATGACGTGGAGGTCAACGACCAGTCCACGGGGGCAATGAGGTGGTGGCCACGTGGGCGAATGAGGGATGAGGTGAGCAGACGTGGTGGTGACGTGCGCGACAGCAGGACGGGTACGTGGACGGGACAGGTGTCATCATATCGCGGCCCTTCCTGTACGGCGAAGAAACTGTCAGACGGGCTTCCGATGGAACTTGGGCGCGCCATCTGTCCCCGCATGACGTAAGCGTCTGACAAATATTGGAAGGTATCTGTCAGACGTGTAGGGTCCTCCGATATTGATGTGGGCCGTCGATCTGGAGGCATGCGATCCAACGACTGTCGGGCGCTCAACTTGCACGGGCTGTAACTGCTGCTTTTATTAACTTTCAGACGTCGGGATTTCCCGAAATCAACGCCAACCGTAGATCTGGGACAGGCGCCATCTAACGGTCATCGGACGGGTAATCTGCACGAGCTGTAACTGTGTGTGGGCGGGCTTTAAACAATGATATTTCTCGGCAAATGTGATGGCGGGACCCTCCATACACTAATTGATTCTTTGAAGAATTTTCAATAGTTTTACTTACCAAAATAACACGGTCCGCCAATCCTTAGGAAAACATGAAATTTGCGGGTTTTATACAAAGTTTAGGTATAAATCTTTATGAATGCAAAAACTATAGGAGAAGGGGTCCAATGGGTTTTTATACAGCATGAAAGGGTAAATTAGCTCCCGACCTTAGGATAAGGCGGAGGAAGGATGATTTCATAATGTTTCCACCCTTGGGTGATTTTAATGGGATTAAAAGTTTTTTCAAGGGTTTTTAAGGTCAAAATGGAACTTTTGGGTAAGGAAACCGGTTGAGATGGAGCAAAAGGTGGGACATGGGTTCTTGACATTAACCAGATGTTAATTCAATTCCCAGGGAGTAAACATTATGGCTATAGTGCCAAGGAGGGGATATTTATACATTGTGGGGTTTATATACCATGGTTTTTATAATAATAGGGATAATGGGGTATAGGGAGCTAAGTAGTAGAGTTAGTTGTTAACATGGAGGGAACATATGAATGAGGGCTAGTTCAACCAAGTTTTCTTTGCAAATAGCCTGAAATCAGGAGTAGATCAAAATGAAAAGATTTTTGCACAAGAAATGTGGCTTTTAAAGCCATAAGAATACAACAAAGATATAAACTTTTGTGCTTTGTACAGCTTGGGAAGGGGTGTTAGTAATGAGTGATATACAAATGAAAACAAGGGAGTTAGTCATGCTCCAGTGTGTTGCTTTTCCTGTAGATGTTTCAGCAACTTTGGTCTTTGAAAGAGACAGCACTTCTGCAACCCCATCTACCTACCCAACTAGTTCTCCTAACATTTTTTATTCCTTCTTGGAGGGTGAATTTGGACTTGCAAACCCTTTGAATGCCTTTTTCTTTTCACTGGCTTTTTGCTTTCATTTCCTATCTAATACAACCCTTATTCCTTCCAAGGTCCCAGATTAACCAGTTGGGAACCTTCCTTTCTCTACCTAGCTAGTGATCTGCCAAGATTAAACAGTTTGGACAGATTTCATTCTCTATTCTACAACATAAATTGAAAACATGGCATGATCCAGATTAGACTGTTGGGTCATCCACAAACTTTTGTAAAAATGCAGGCCTATATACACCTTCTTTTCTTGTAAATATGAAACCTTTGTGACAGCAAAATGGAGCATATTTGGCACTTATTTTTGCCAATCATGAAATATGAAACCTATTGGTATAGGTATCCAATAGTGGCTCCACATGGGGATGGTTTTTCTCCTGGAAAGGCCAAGAACATCAGGTCAGTGTGCCTGGGTCCTTTGGCTACTTCTCTGAAACTTTGGAGTTCTGTCACCATGGATTCCTCAAAATGTAGGCTGATGTGTTGAAATTCAGGGTGTCTTCAATTCTTTTATCTGCACTGTCTCTTGAGATGATCTTATTTTCATGCTTGGACATAACAATATATACAATAGATACAGAGTCTTTGTACAACAAACTATGTACAAGAGCAGGTTAGCTGTATTTATGGAATGTAGTCAAAATAGTGCTTGAGCATCTTGCCATTGACAGGGCCTTCCTCTAGGTCAGTTTTGTTCAGATCTTGCAGGAAATAGGTATTGTTTCCTTTTACTGCTTGTATTAGGAATGGTCCTCTCCAAAGGGAGTCAAACTTTCCATGTTTTCCCTTGCTCTCTCTCCTTGAATCCCACTTGAGGACCTTGTCACCTATGTTGAAATCCTCTGCTTTGGTCCTTCTGTCAAAAGCCTTTTTCAGCTTTTCTTGTAAAACTTGGACTCTGTTATAAACTTCCTCTCTGGTTTGCTGCAAACATACAATCTGATTTATTCTTCTTTGTACATCATTCGGTTCAGCTTGGCACTCCTGGAGTATCTTCATAGCAGGGATCCCTAATGATGAAGGGAATTTGGCCTCTAAACCATAGACTAACTCATATGGGCTGACCCCAATTGATCTCTTGGTTGTTAACCTGTCTGCCCATAAGGCATTGACTAGTTTCTTGTGCCAATTTTTCTTGTTCTCTTCTAATATTTTCTTGATCATATTTACCAAGCTTTTGTTTGATGATTCTGCCAGCCCATTGCCTTGGGGATAGTATGCTGTAGAGTGGCCCAAAGTAACATGGAATTTGTGGCAGAAGTGGATTATCTTTTTAGATCTGAAGGCAGCAGCATTATCTGTTATTATCTTGTCAGGACATCCAAATCTAGCCAGAATATTTGTCTCCAGGAATTGTATAATGGTA
>APFE031531833.1:36338-57196 GCA_000404065.3 Pinus taeda
CATGGAAGACTGAGCTCCAATATACAACTGATCTTGGGTTTCCTGCTGCATCAGTTCTCTTGATTTCAAAAGAGAATTGCTCATGTTGGTGATACAGAATAAGATGATAAATATACGAGGTGTATCTGAACACCCTTTCTCTGGATAAGTGCAGGAATTGCTCATGTATTTTGTCAGAGATGTATGTGGCATAGTCATAGCAGATAGGGGCCTTACCAGGGGCAAACATTGTCATCATGACTAGCACAGTTTCCTCTATAAACTCCATTGATTTATACCCCAGAACTGAGCTTACCATATGGGCCAGGTCAAGTCCAAGTTGATTTAGGTATCCATCAAAGATGGGAGGATGCAGCACTGTGTCCGACTTGCTAATAAACAATTGATTTAATTTCAGGATCTCTGCCTTTGTGAGTATCTTGGTCGCTTGGTTAATTAAGTCCAGCAGGGATAAAGGAACCAGTTTCTTGTGAGTTTTGAATTGAACCATATCCCTGATGGCCTGAGGGGTGGTATAGAATACAACTTCGCCCCGGGGATTAATTACAGCCCTCTGTATTAGATCATAACAACTGGCACATAAGTAGATGAGGTCAGGGAATTGTGTGACCTGGGGCATTTTAAAAGTTGGGAGGGAAGACTCCCAAATGCCTAGGATGTCTGTTCCACCTCTGTGCCTAGCCCTGAACTCATTTAGCAGGTGAATATGAAATGTACATCCAGATTAGCAGTCTTCCGAGATTTGGTAGTCCAGGTCTACCAAATCCTGCCAGTCTAGCTCTCTGTGAGGAGCATTCAAAGGAGTGACATTAAGGACTGTAGGGGTATCCATGTCTGATCCAAGTAATTCTTGAAATGCCGGGTCTGCTACTTGAAACAGTGAAATTGAGGGGGACTGAAATTAACAGGGTTGGTGCACAGTCAAGGACAACAATGCTGGGCTTTCTGGGAAGGCCTTTCTGCAGTGGGACAGACCTCCCTTGACAGTTTGGGAGTAATGCAGGAAATCCACGATTGCGTGAACAGGGCAGGGTTTTTAGCAGGAATTGCAGTCTAAATGAGGTCTCCGCCGCTGTGTTTCAACTCTAAACGGTCGAATAAGGGTAGGATACAGTCGGTTTCTTGGTGGAATTTCAATCTTATGGCTTCTTGTGGCGGATTTTACAAGAAATTTAAGAAAAAACCAGTTCGAAGGAGGTCGAAGACTCAAATACCTGTTAAACAATGGCTTGGACTGAAGAAATAGCTGGGTTAGCGCGCTGGATTCTTTGAAAATGATCGCGGGCTGGTTGGTGGAACGGTCGTCGTGAATTGCATGCAGACAGCGGAGCAGTGTTTTTCTGAGAAAAGTGACAAATTTGGCGAAAGACGGCGAAAATATGGCTTTTTAGTTTTATTGGTGCGCTTTTTGGATGACGTCAGCGTGACGTCATCATGGGGACCGGGTTGGATGACGTTAGCAGGGCGTCATCGGGTGACGTGGCGGCCTAAGACCGGTCCACGGGGACGATGAGGTGGCGACCACGTGGGCGAATGAGGGACGAGGTGGGCAGACGTGGTGGTGACGTACGCGACAGCGGGACGGGGACGTGGACGGGACAGGTGTCACCATATCAGGACCCTTCCTGTACGGCGAAGAAACTGTCAGACGGGCTCCGATGGAACTTGGGCGCGCCATCTGTCCCCGCGTGACGTAAACGTCTGACAGATATCGGAAGGTATCTGTCAAACGTGTAGGGTCCTCCGATATTGATGTGAGCCGTCGATCTGGAGGCACGCGATCCAACGGCTATCGGGCGATCAACTTGCACGGGCTCTTAACACCTGCCTTTATTAACCTTCGGACATTGGGATTTCCCGAAAACACTGCGTGCCGTAGATCTGGGACAGGTGCCATCTGACGGTCATCGGACGGGTGATCTGCAAGGGAGATAGGAGCCAGCGGGCGGGTTTAAAAAACAATATTTCTCGGCAATTTGTGACCGGCGGGCCCCTCCATGTGCCAAAAAATTTTCGGGGGTTTTTATGATTTTCTTTACAAAAGTAATTTAGTCCACCAACCTTAGGAAAACATGAAATTTGCGGGTTTTATGCAAGGTTTGGGTATAAATCTTTATGAAGGCAGAAACTATAGGGAAAGGGGGCGAATGGTTTTTCTACAACGTGAAAGGGTAAACTGGCTCCCGACCTTAGGATAAGGCGGGAGAAGGACATTTCCATAGTTTTTCCTCCCTTGGGTGGGTTTTAGGGGATTAGAAGGTTTTTCAAGGGTTTTTAAGGGTAGAAATGGAGCAATTGGGTAGAAAAATGGATTGAGGAAGAGAAAAAGGTGGAACATGGGTTCTTGACCTTAACCAGGTGTTAATTCAATTCCCAGGGAGTGACCATTATGGCTATAGTGCCAAGGAGGGGATATTTATACATTGTGGGGTTTATACACCATGGTGTTGATAGTAATAGGGATAATGGGGTATAGGGAGCTAAGTAGTAGAGTTAGTTGTTAACATGGAGGGAACATATGAATGAGGGCTGGTTCAACCAAGTTTTCTTTTGAAAATAACTTGAAATCAAGAGTAGATCAAAATGAAAAGATTTTTGCACAAGAAATGTGGCTTTTAATGCCATAAGAATATAACAAAGATATAAACTTTTGTGCTCTGTACAGCTTGGGAGAGGGTGTTAGCAATGAGTGATATACAAATGAAAACAAGGGAGTTAGTCATGCTCCAGTGTGTTGCTTTTCCTGTAGATGTTTCAGCAACTTTGGTCTTGAAAGAGACCCCACTTCTGCAACCCCATCTACCTACCCAACTAGTTCTCCTAACATTTTTTGTTCCTTCTTGGAGGGTGCACTTGGACTTGCAAACCCTTTGAATGCCTTTTTCTTTTCATTGGCTTTTTTGCTTTTATTTCCTATCTAATACAACCCTTATTCCTTCCAAGGCCCCAGATTAAGCAGTTGGGAACCTTAACTTCTCTACCTAATTACTGGTCTGCCAAGATTAAACAGTTTGGATTCATTCTCTATTCTACAACATAAATTGAAAACATGGCATGATCCAGATTAGGCTGTTGGGTCATCCATAAACTTTTGTGAAAATGCAAGCCTATATACACCTTCTTTTCTTGTAAATATGAAACCTTTGTGGCAGCAAAATGGAGCATATTCGGCACTTATATTTGCCAATCATGAAATATGAAACCTATTGGTATAGGTATCCAACAGTAGGAAAATATTACCCTCCAACTAGGGATGAATTTGGAATATCAATTATCTTGATTGTTGTTTGTTGTGGTGATCCGTTGTCTATGTCCATGTGACTTTTGGACTTTTTACTGTATTTCCACTTCAATCCTCTTATAGAAGTATCGATTTCTGGAGACTGATCTTCTCTGTTCCTTTTCCCTGTTATTCCATACTCTTGTTCTTTTCCTTTTTCTGTGTTCTATGGTCTTCTTTTCCTGCTGTCTTGGAGTTTGTATGTCGAAAGAAGAGATCAATTGTTCCTCAGCCTACTGTAATGTATCAGGAATCAACTTAATCTGGTTCATGTATTTTTTAATCTCAGGCTTTTGAGTGTGGATATAGGTTGTTGACTTTTTTTCTACCCTCTTCTTGGAAATGATACCCCATGGATCATAAGACCATGTGAAGCTGTGGGTAAAGTTCATGTCTTTCAATCTTTTATCCACCTCCTCCCCTGCTGCTCTGCTGTTATAAATGAAGGGACCAATTTGAGATTTGATCCTAAATTGGGACTTTTTCTTAGCTGATACAAAATGCAATTCATTTGTATTAATCATTTGTCTAATGTATTCCAGTGCAAAGATCCTCATGGGGAGGAACTTTGGCAGCTTGTATGGGGCCAACTCACATCCATACACTCTTATTTTAGTGTAATTTTGGTACAAGTACCAATCACCTATTTTGGCTTGGTCTAACAGCTACATAATTATCCTTATTTCTTCACTGATCCTATGTTCTGCAGTCGCACTGAGGAGGCTCACTGCTGGGTGAACAAACATCTCCACAACTGTCTTGTAGCTAAAATGTTTTGGTTCTTTCATTACCAATGTTGTCTAGAATATCACATATTGGGGTTCACCTTCTTCATTCATTTTTCTCACTGAAAACTAAAACCTTTCTGCCTGAAAATACACGAACATATATACCAACATTAAGGAATAATGGAACACTTCATCTGTGAAGAAATTGACAAGCTACTCATGGATGGCATCTGCTAAAAATTGGCTGAAATTGAAGAAGATATAGGGCTTGGATTCTATTGGCAAAATAGAAAAGAAAGCTATGATAGCTTCATCAACCCATTGATCTGAATGATAGCCAAGTAAATAGGGAAGAATGGTGACAATGTGTCTAGTTTTGTCACAGAGAATAGAGGAGGAATAGGGAGGATTCTTTCTTGCCAGAGGTGTGTTCTCAGTCATGAAAAGTTCTAATGTTTTGGCTCTCTTAGAAAATTCAATCTTTTGATACATTTCAGTGAGGACCTCATGAGAAAAGGAAGTAGTTCCTTCAATAAATGGGGCCTGCATCATCTGCATGATGGACTTGGCATCAATTGTAAACAAAATATGTCCTGTTGGGGCCATCAATGCCCTTTGTTGTGGGTTGTAACATGAATGACACTTCCTTATCAGTTCTGGGCAACTGTGTGTTTTAGGAAAAATATAAAAGGTCATATTAGGGTCCCAGAGGCTTATGTCATCCATTTCCTCTACAAATTTGTCCTGCCACTAGATATGTCAAATAAATCAAATTATGATAGCGTTTCATGTATTTTAAAGTCTCTATCAGCCAATGGTAGGTGATGTAAATCCAATGGTGGGTGCACCATTACATTAAATACTTCTTGTTGCTTCTTCTTAGGTGCCATGGCTGTCTTCTCTAAAACTGATCTCTGTAACTGGTCCTATCTTGAATCTGAAATAGAAAGGGGATGAGAAGAAAAGGCAATTCAGTGAGGGGGAAAGAAAAAGGGATTAATCAAAAGTGGGATTTAAGAATGGGAAATTGTGATTATTGCAGGAAAATAAACTATCCTGCATGGTACTATTTTTCTATATCTCCACTACATGCTCTCTATGTATAGCTGAATAGGAAGATGCCTACAAGTGAAGATAGCAATTAAAATTTGAAATTGGCATGAACTGGTGGTTTTATGACTTTGGAATGATGTCATGGGGTTGGTTTGAATTGGTGTGGGCTAGTTGCTAGCGGTCCAACCCATTAATTGCTCAACGACAGGAATGAAGATGATTGGACAGATGGGACGAGTTGGCAAAGTGAGGTGGTAGAAGTATCCATGGTCATATTGGAGAGTGGTTTGAGTAGTTGGCATAAATATCTTTTTGGGGGTCCTGGGGAGTGGTGCGTGGTATGGGGGAGGGGGTGAAAACTCATGAGGGAGCGACACGTAAGAGGGTGGAAACCACTCACTTTGGACCCCTCTCGAGATTAACGTGTGGAGGGTGAGGATCTCTTAGAAAGGGACAAGGGTCATCGGATCAAATAGAGTGTACAAGGATGCAATGAAAGATGATGGGAAGATTAGATATGATTTGATGGGTTAGTGCATGGTGGGGTAGGGAATAAATGAGGGGCACAGACTATAGGTCAAGAGGGTATGAGGTAAGGTTTGGAGAAATAATGTTGGAAAGTAACATAAGACCTTTCCTTTGCTTTCGATTTTTCTCCCTACCTTAGGAAAACATTAGAATATGTATTTCAACCTTTTTTAAAAAGGGTTTTTTCATGTCTTTTCTCTTTCCTTGAATTTTTTTCAATCTACCTACCCTTATAATCTAATCTAGCATTTTCTTTCTCATTTTCTTGTGAAGGGTGTACTTGGACTAGTAAAAGCTTTCCTTTTTATCTCTTTTTATTTCTTCTAAATTCTAACCTACTCTATCACTTATTTCTCCCTTGGTCTAGATTAAATAGTTGAACCAATTTTATTTCTACCTAGCTACTGATTTGCCAAGATTAAACTATTTGGAAGATCTTTATTTTCTAACCTATCAATAGAAATTGAATTTGTTCAATCATGCTTAGACTGTATGATTTTAACAACTTTTTGGCATTTTCTTTTTTATTCTTTTTGTTTTCTTTTGTTCTTTCTTCATATACCCTCTTTTCATTTTTTATTTTTTTTTGTGAAATCAATTAATTATTGAAATCTATGAAGAATGTGAAACCTACAAACTGTGAAATGCTCAATCACCTTGAGATCCTATAAATTATAGGACCCTAACAAAGTTGAAGATTACTTCCTTGCCTCCATAAACCATTTGACTGACATTGTGGATGTTATGCTTCAAGCCTTATACCATTAGTACACTAGTTGCATTTTTCCTTTCCCCAATACTAGCCTTTCCTTTTCCCAACACCTTAGTAGGTGTGTCTCTTCCAAGAATGACACGACCATCTTTGGTCTTCCACAAGGAGAGGAAACTACTCTTGTCCCCTAATATCTAATGGGAGAAACAACCATCTATATACCATCAATCATCATGATCAAATGTATAGATGGAAATTCCACACTCGACCTACTTCTCCTCCTTCTTCCTCCACACTATAGTAGGCTACATTTTTGCAGGCACATTCTCTACTTATTTTTGTTAAGGCTTATTCTAGTTTTTCTACTATTTTTTCCTGATCTTCCTGGAGAAACTAAAAATAATGTAATCTCTTGCCATATGGATGAAGTTATGACATCCATATCATCTCACATGACCAAGATATGTGGCTATAGGGTCAAATATTCTGCTACTAATGCTAGATCTACCCCCTACATAAAATGTGCCTCTAATTCATGGACAAGATTTGTAATCAATTGCGTCGTGCCCAAATAGGTTACAAGAAAAAAAATCATTAAAATGACTAGTATACCTAAAGGCCGATCTCCTAGGATTCACATGCTACTGATTAGATTTGTGCATTCTATAGTTTGTTGCCACATGTCCAAAGTTGTGATGGACATAACATTCTACAACCTCCATCAAATAAGCAATGGATTGTTTCTTCTCCTTTCAATTCTATGAGATCTGTCACAATATATAAACCTAGGAGAAAATGCTCCACTTGAGATGGGTGGTCCTCTAAATACTCTTACAGGCTGCTAGATCTATTGCTTCATTCCTCCTTTGTTTCTCTTTCTAATGTTAGTTCCTACTATAGGCTTCTTAGATTCAACATTGTTGTTCTTAGATGCATGCAAGCTAGACTCTCCCTTGTGAAAGCCAAGCTCAAATATGTTTAAGGGATAAATTTTACTCTTAAGTATGTTGTCCAAGGCTATGTTTCTCTTCTCAAACTTCAACTACTTGTATTTCTCTTCCAGCTGCTTTCTCAACATGACAACTTCAACTTCAAGATTTTCAACTTGGCCTTCTCCCTCTTTCAACTAATTGGCATTCACATCCTCAACTCTTTTCGATTATGCCAACCAGGTTCTCAAACTAATGATCTCTTCCTCGAGCTCCTTCTCCTTTTCATCAGAATTCTACAATAGTGTTTCCTGATATTTGCATGTAGTTCATAGTCTGTTAACCTCAACAAATAATTTCTCTATTACATCCACGGTTGAGTCATATTCAAATTGAATAAGAATTAATCTATCACAATCATCAACTTGGTTTTTTGACTCAACAAGACTAACATCAAATCCATATAAACCATAGCTCAGCATTAAATTGTCAAAAATTATACTTTTAGGTTGGTTTTGTTACATGAGATCTAGTTCTCTTTGACATCCGTTTTCTGATTTATTCACATGATCAGCTAAACCATTTGCACTAGGGGGACTACCCTTCTTGGGCTAATATTCTTGCTTTTAAAGGCCCTTCTTATATTTATTCTTCTTTCTCTTCTTCTTGACCTCTCTATTACTATTGCCACTGTCACCTCCATACAACACCTGTAATCTATAATAAATCTCCTTGGAATATTTTAGATTTTCTATCTTCTCCATATTTACATTATGGAGATTCTCATACATAACACATCTCACTTGGGAATTCTACTACAACACTTTAGCTAGCATAATATATTTTCCGCAACCTTCACATATCATTTTCTAAATGTTGAATCCATAAGCTAATAACTGATATTTGAATTTTTATTTCAATACCTGGTACTTTAGAGTAGTGAGGATAGATAATCCTTGAGGATTCATCCAGAATTAATTTTTTTCAACATTTTCACTCAGATATACTTTTCAATGGTGAAGTTGCAATACATGAAATCCCCACTCTGATACCAATTATTGGAAGCTTCACAATATTGAGAGGGGGGGGGGGATGAATCACTATTGTGCACTATTGATACGGTGGATAAAAAATATACTCAAATTTAAAAGTTGTTGGAATGGACAACTGCATAGATCTCATTGTTTTGAATCCGGTGCATTTCATTTTTTGAAAAACGGATAATTTATGCTCCTAGAAACGTGTTCTGATCGTTTTGGGAAAGAGAGAAAATTCCAAAAAGGCAGTTTGCAGGGTTTCCCGGTCAACAGTCTGTACAACTGACTAGGCCTGCTGACATGGAATTTTGAATGGACTCCATTGGAAAATGGTTGAATGACATGTGACATATGATTGGTGTTTGTGTATCATGATTTGATTGGTTAATTGTTGGTTGAGGTGGACCAACCATAGATTACCACATGGCCCAACTAGAAGTTGCCACATGGCATCCTAGTGGCCACCACAATTTTGTTAATAGTGAAATTGCACCTTTAGTGGAGTTGAACTCATGACCTCCCACTAGCAACCAAGGTCCAACACCAATAATTGTATAGTGTTTCTTGTTAAATAATATGGAAAAAATATTATAAAACATTTTACAATGACGCATTTACAAGAGGGGGCTAGCCCACGAAGGGACAACCCACAGTCATGACACTACCATATGCCCAGGAGCATAGAACCGGGAGCTAATTCATAGGGGCCAACCCTTGAGGGGCCATCCCAAGGTCATATTACCTCGATGTGACTGAGGCACGAAGGAGACAAGGGTCAGAAAAAGGCCCCCAATGTGGTCGCATGGGTGCCACGTGACCGAGATTTTTGGAATAAGACGCTGAAGGTGAATTTAATGAGGCCACAAATTACGTTGGTGGTTAGCTAAGATGTCACTCCATTAGCAATTTTTGGGGCAAATTTGTAGGACGGTTTGCACAAAGGTGCATTTTTCATAACGAATAGTAGTAAAACTTAGGGAGATCATTTCTTTTTCCGTTTTCGGTCCTTTTGGGAGCAAAAAGAGGCTAGACAGGGGTTTTTGATAGTTCTGAAGCCATTGGAGCTATTTTTTAAGCTATTTGAGAATTGTAACTCTATGTAAGCACCATTTTTATTAGCATAATGTAGGAGGCCTAACAATTGGAACTTGGACCAGGAGATGTAGCCCATGAGGGGTGAACTCCTTCATCATTTTGTTGTGTTGTGTTTTCTATTATGGTGATGTTGTCTCGTTTTTTATGTAAAAAATAAACTTTTAATGCATGCTTATGTGTTTAATAATTTAACATAAGAGGATTAAAATACCCTATTTAATCACTTGCAAATTTTCATAAACCTCAAGCAGTTTCATATACAAATTAGTTTGGTATCAGAGATTAGGTTCTTTATTCCTATGAGGGTTTAATTTGTTTTCAAGTGTTCTTATGCTTACAAGTTTGAAGCTCCAGATAGGAGAAGGAAATGTTGTGGTTGCAGCACCTCAAGTTCGTACAAGGACAATGAGAGAAAATTTTCGATAATCTCCACAACAAATTTCACCTCAAATTGTACCTGAAGCTTCATCTGTTACATGAAGTAGGGCTTGATAATATGTCAGAGGATGAGAAGGCTTTTAGAAGATAATTCTTTGACATGACCCAAATGGTTAAAGTTCTCTATGAAGAGAGAAACACAAGATTTCAAGGTGAGAGCTCCAAGCCTCCAAATGGATAGGGTTCTTCAGGAGGAAAAGGAGGAGATGAGGACAAGCATCCAAAAGAGAATGGTGACAAACCACATTTGAGACCACCATTCTTCTCACCTCCATCCTCACCTCCATCTTCACCACCATCTTCACCATCTTCATCTTCCACAATAACCCCTTCATAAACACCTCCACATTCTCTAAAGGGACATGGTAAAACTCCATTTTTGAATCTTGACATAAAGTTTGATTTGCCTATGTATGATGGAGAGGTAAATGATGAAAGGCTAGATAATTGGGTACGTCAGCCTCAAGTGTATTTCATGATACAAAGGATCAAAGATGATGACACCAAGGTTTAGCTTGCCTCATTAAGGTTGGAAAGTGTAGCTCTTATTTGATGGGAAGCCAAAATAGAAGAGAACATGAAAAAACATGCTAAGGTCTTAACCTCTTGGAATAATCTTGTTGTTTCATTGAGAAGACAATTTTATTCTTTAGATTACATGGAGAAATCTATAATGGATTGGAAAAAATTTAGGCAAGGAAAAGGAAAAAGTGTGCAAAACTATACTCAAGAGTTTAGGAGAAGGGCACTAATATTGGGTGTAGATTTGACATCTCATGAAACTTTGTTAAAATATATTGGAGGTTTACATAGTTACCTAAGACACTTTTCTTATGATTAATCCCACAAATTTAGATGAAGTTTTTCTACAAGCCACACATCTAGAAGCAAGAGGGAAACATGTTTTAGATGAGAAAAGTGATAGTTCCCTTCAGACTCGAGAAAAAGGGAAGGGTAATTTTAAGGGAAAAGGGAAGAAGAATGCTTCTATCAAAATGGAAAAATAAAAACTCACATCCAAACATTGATTGAAATATGTTAATGATGAAGACGATTGTTGGAAACTTAATCTAGAGATGAGGCCCAACAAACTTAAAACCAAGGAGAAGGAGAAAACAATTGCAATTATAGAATGTGACTTAGGTTCTGATTTTGGAGATGAAACAAAGATTACAGTGATGGGTTTGAAAGGTAAGAACATAGTAAGAACTAATTCTTCAAGTTGTTTCAATGATACTCAAAATGATGAAACAATAATTGACCTTTTCCACATTACAGTTGTTTCAAAGAATACCAAAATTGACACACTATTTGATAGTGGTTCACAAGCAAATCTTATTTCTGAACACTTAGTCAAGAATTTAAATCTAGAAACCATCCAACATCTAAGACCTTATCCTTTAGGCTAGATATGTAAGAACGAAAATTTGTAGGTGACAAGGAAGTGCATATTTAGATTTGCAGTCACTGTAAACTTTCTTGATGAAGTTGAACTTGAGGTAGTTCCTATTGAGATTTCTGGTATTGTTTTGCGAAGCCCATACCTTTATGATAGGAGAGTAATATTTCATCACCATGAGAATAAGTATCACTTTTTCAAGAATGGGATTGAGTATATAGTTAGAGTTCATAGTAAGAAGATGAGTTTTTCTCTTATGCATGCTAAACAAATGAAGAGAATTGTGAATGCAAGTCAAAATTTTGGTTTGTTAATATTCAAGAATCAATTTGTCGTGAATGGGGACTTTCAAGGAAATGCATCAAATGAAAAGTATGATTTTTTTGAGGCTGATAATGGTTGTGATAACTTGTTTTAGAGATCTAATATGTTTCCTCCTAAAAGGGGTAAACAAGATGAGGAAAAATTGCAACAACATACATCATCATTGAATAGTGATGGGAACAAGATGTTAGTGCTAAAGAGTGAAAACATCAAATAGCAAGTGCCAAAGACATTTGAAAAAGAGGGCGTTGGTTCCACAAGTTATTCTTGTGGGTTTGAAAAATTATTGGCTTTGAAAAGAGATGGTGTATGGCGATGGTGATCTCATTTTGTCAAGAGTCGAGCCAAGTGCAAGGCAAGATAAATTAATCATCATCTTGTTGAAAGTGTAAAAGGTGAGAAAAATTTCAAGTTGTTTAAGTTTCCTTTGATTGACATCCAAGGAAGGAACATGATTGTTCCTTAAAGGATAGTTTGTTATTTTGTAAATTCTGGGAAACTGTAGCAAGGTGGTATCTACAACAACACGACAGGGTTTCTAGAATCAAGGAAAAAGATCAGTTTTCATGAAAAGCTCAAATGGTTGAATTCAGGAAAATTTTAGTGGGTTGAGACAGGAAGGGTGAGGGGGTATACCTTCATCTAATTGCTCAGTAATAAAGATATTTTAGGGTCAAAAAGCTTCCAGTGGGGAGGAGTAATCTAGTGGATAAAAAATATGCTCAAATTTCAAAGTTGTCAGAATGGATTCAAACCTAAACGACTGCATAAATCTCATTATTCTGAATCCAACACAATTTATTTCGTGAAAAAAAGATGTTGTATGCTCCCATAAATGCATTCTGTTCGTTTTGGGAAAGAGAATTCCAAAAAGGAAGTTTTCAGGGTTGCACAGTCAACAATCCGTACAAATGACTAGTCCTACTGACATGGCATGTTGATTGGACTCTATTGGCCAATGGGTGATGAACACGAGGTAGTTGATTGGTGTTTTTGTAGCAAAATTTGATTGGTTAATTATTGGTTGAGGTGGACTAACTAGAGACTGCCACATAGCCCAAGCAGAGATTTCCGTGTGGCATCCTAGTGGCCACCAAAATTTTGTTAAGAGCATAATTGCAACTCCAATGGAGTCGAACTCATGACCTCCCACTGGAAACCAAGGTCCAACATCAATAATACTATTATGTTTCTTGTTGAATCATATGGAAAAGACATTATTAAACATTTTACAATGGTGCATTTGGAGGAGGGGGGCAACCCACACGCATGACACTGCCATATACCCAAGAGCACATAACCAAAAGATAATTCACAAGGACCAGCCCATGAGGGTCCACCCCAAGGTCATATTACCTTGATGTGACTAAGGACACAGAGGAGACAATGGCCGGACAAATGCCCCTAAAAATTGGCCCCCAACGTGGTCGCATGGGTGCCATGTGACTGAGATTTTCCGAAGAAGGGGCTAAAGGTGAATTTATTGAGGCGACAAATTACACCAGTGGTTTGCTAAGATGACTTGCCATTAGATATTTTTGGGGAAAATTTGTAGGATGATTTGTAGGAAGGTGTATTTTGTAGAACGAATTGCAGTAAAACTTGAGGAGCTCATATATTTTTCAGTTTTTGGTCTCTTTGGGAGAAGAAAGAGGCTTGACAAGGGTTTTCGGTAGTTCTGAAGCCATTGGAGCTATTTTTGAACATATTTGAGTAATGTAACTTCATGTAAGCACCATTTTTATGAGCATAATGCAAGAGGCCCAACCATGTGAAGCTGGACTAGGAGATGTAACCCAAGAGGTGTGAACTCCTTCATTATTTTGTTGTGTTTTGTTTGCTATTATGGTGATGATGTCTCATGTTTTCTGCAAAAACTGAACTTTTAATGCATGTTATGTGTTTACAAATTTAATATAAGAGGCTTAAAAGACTATATTTAATCACTTGAAAATTTTCAGTTTCATATACAGATCAACTACTCATCAACTTATACCAATTTATTCCCTTCTTTACTTAACTGAATCATTTGTTAGTTAAACAACAACACATTAATTAATCACCATATGCATATACTTAAACTAGGTGAGAATCAATAAAAATAAATCATAAGAAACATATAATCATCAGAGCATAAGCACATCAATGCACATAAGGACACTGGATATATGGTGGAAACCCAAAGGGGAGAAATTTCCATCCACTTTTCTATTCTTCTCTCTTGTTATTATTAATCAAAATATTATTTTTACATAATCATTGGGCACCACCAATGTGCAAACCATAACTTGCTATCATGCGAGAAGCCCTCGCTCTAGGCCACTACCTATTGGAACTCTGTAGACCACCATATGTTGGAAGCCACCACTCCCATGTCTTCATAGACCACCACCTACTGGGTGCCCCAACACCCAATTCTTTCCATTTACCACTTGATGGAAGTTACTACTCCCAAGTTCTTAGGCCTCAACTTGAAGGATGCCACTACACCTTGAAATTTCAAGACACCACTTGTTATCACTAAATGCCCCAACCTTCAAGCTCTCGGTGGACCTCATTTCACAATTTTTCTTAATAGTATCCACCTAATTCAATGCAAATACCATGGGCCATGTTGCATCCCATTTTCATACTAGACCCATAGTAACAATAAGCTCATCAATAGAATACAATATCAAACCCTATGAAAAAACAACATGTCACAATCAACAAATCAAACTCCTCTCATACATGTAACCAACACACCAAACTCTCTGCTGACTCCAAACACTGGTCAACCACAAACATTCATCTCATACATACTAATAGCATATCGTCACACTACCACACAAACCCTCAACATCAACATAACTAGAAACAAGAATACTCATGACTGAACTAGACACTACACTCCACTCTCAGAAGCTCAACCATAATTTCTTTTAATACAAGGCAGCATGTACAAAATCACACACATCACCTCTAGAAAAAATATATTCTCTCAACAAAATAAGACCCCAACTCTCTCACTCAACTATCACTCAAACTCCTACAAATAAGCATGTCAATTATATAGATGGTAGGAAATAGATATCTACAAATTATACTATGCCACACACACACTAAAACACCCTAAAACACATTGTTAGTTATACAAAACACTAACAAAACTATATATTCAAAACACACAGTAGCACAATTGGCTACTCCATCACACCAACAACTAGATCTATCACTCTATCTCAACTATATCACCATATGCACATAGTGTGTCAATGATCCATCTCTAGCTTTCTAATCTCTACATACATAAGAACTCAACACATTATGCACTTTGTATCATTCACAATGCTCTATTACATGTGCATTTCATAATTACAAATATAGGTATACATATATGGCTTTGCCATGTGTAGAAAAACCTCTCTCATACCATGCATACTCACCTCAATTGAATTGTCTTTGGTAGCTTCATTAAATCACTCTCTACCTCCTTCCAAACACATTCTATAAGACCATAATCACACAATTGATCTCTTCAAAAATCAATGGCATCATATCTCTATCTCTATAGGAAGTGTACACCTCACAAATATCTCAGGCATTGACATATGCACTCACCAACCTTCCATATGCACACTTCACACTCTATCCAAAAACATGATAGACATATTTTCCCTTTCATTTGCTCACCAGATTTTTCCATACACATACTATCCAACCTATACATAGTGCAATGCATGGGAATATATAAAATGAGCTACAGATCAACCATAAGCACTAGTGCGATGAGCAATTAACTTGATCCACTATGTTGATACTTTCACGTTTATGCCACCCACTCATTGAAAATAATAATTATTTTAAACTAAGTCAATTGATCCTTCTTTACAAAATCCATGGGCAATTACCTACAACAAACTACATTGGCTAGGAGCTAGCAGCTTGCAATAAACTAGATAGACAAAACATGGAAAGGAAGAAGTACTAGCCTAGTGTTGTTCTATGATAATTAAAAGATTGTGACACTTCATTACCTTTGGAAAATTCAAACTTTCTTTGCCTAGAAATTTTGGCCACTTCTTCCACAAATTACTAGGCACTTCAAGGACCTGTGCACACTCCATGAACACCAATAACTCATTAATTAAATCATGTGCAATATTATCAACAAATGGTTGACATCAATGCCCTAACTTAACTGGATGATTGGATTCCTAAGTTTGACATCAATTCCAACATCATGTGACCATCAAATAACCATCGTTTTACTGTTGGACCTTTAAAACTAGAATTTCCACCTTTGCTCCACCATAGCATACACTTTCATACACTGTGCTTGAAGATGTCCAATATCATGATAAATAAAGCACTCGAAATAAATCTTTGAGTACTCTATCTCTTGAGACCATGACCATTCTCACATGACCAAACCCATTCTCCCAACCAACCATTCCCTAGGATCCACTTCAATTTGTATCCAAGCCCATTTTCTATTAGCCTTAGATCCACAATTCGATTCTAGCACTAAAAATTTCCCTGACTTATTAGCCATAGTTGTGAAATAAACCTTATTCTAGAAAACCAATGGAAACCTAGGGATAATAACCTATACTCAAAGCACTACTACTAATGTCCTTCCTAGGTTGAAATCAACTGGCCATTTCTAGAGAACAAGTCCAGAAGGGCCCCAACTTGACCCTTTTCCCAACAATTTTTCATAGACATCCTCTAACCTAAAAATGAAGAAAATTAACCCTCAAACTAGCGCATGAAAGGTGGGAACATATTCTAATTGTGAAATTCAATTGGGTTTCAACTAGACAAGTAGAGATGGTGGATGAATCTCATTCCCATTGAAATGACTGATTAGATATTTTCTGAAGAGCTGTGAAATGTCTTCAATCGGGACATATTTTCAAACAACCATTGTGAACATTTCCTCTTTAGCCCTCACACATTCTTTTTGCCTCGTAGATTCATTATCGGGAACATTAGGAAGAAAGGCTAGAGGATCAACCACTAAAGAGGAGGGATCAGGACTTGGAGAACCAATAATAAAGTCATTAATTATTATTTCCTAAAAGGGGATTGTACCTTCATTTCCTCCTTCTTCCTTTTAAAAAAGTGAAATATAAGCATCACTCACCACCTTTGAGGAAGACCAAGAGAAAAACACAAGCTCATCCAGAAGCACATGAGGATCAAATGGGAAATGTGGACCATACCAAAATACCAAAACCACTTTAATAATAGAAGAGAAATCACCCTTAGGCCAAGATTGGAAACATGTTTTCCTACCTCAAAAGTGGGAAATATGGGCCATGCCAAAATCTAGCAACCCCTTTCATAATAGAAGAGAAATCACCATGAGGATGAGATTGGAAAAGTGTATACCTACCTCATGAAAAACCACAAAATCTCATGCAAAAATTTTAATATTTTTAGCTACTTATATTGATCTTACATTTTTGTCTAATATTAATTTTTAATGCAAAATTTTCTAAATTAAATGTCAAATAAAAAATAAACATTTAAAATGAAAATGTAAAATAATAATGTAGTATAGCTAGCATGGATATTATGGGGTACGGAGAGAGGTACCCAAGGAAATAATGATATGTAAGGATAATAAATAAATGGGCCATAGTTAATAAATAAAGTGGTTAACACACATCATGTAAGGGACTACAAGTCATTGGGAATAATGTGATAAGTCGATTGTATTAGATATATGGTATTGAGAGACCCATGGTAATGACCCATGATATTGTATGTATGAAGCATATATAGGCTAGAGACTCCCCATGGAGAGATGTCAAAGATTATTGTATTGGTAAGCATATGGCTTGTGGACTATTCCATTTCCTTAAGGAGTATTTGTATGGTGTTACTCTACCTCAAGGGTTTTGATATTAACAAAGAGAAGAATTTCTATATTCATATCTTGTTATTTCTATGCATATTTATATTTTCATATACTTGTAGGTCAGATCTATTACAAGTGGTATCAGAGCACTTTCTTGGGCAAAGTGGAGAGAATCTTTTTACTGTTTTGTAGGAATTTTTGGGCGGCATGTTTGCAGATCATATCTGAAACTTCTGGTGATAACTTTTTGAAAAAAAATTGCATATCTAGATTTTTTATGAAAAATAACTTAAATTCAAAAAAACATTGGCCAAATCGGTGTCCGAATAAGGGAGATATCGCTGATTTAAAAATCAGCTATGTTGTAGACATTTTCTGATGACAATTCATGGACGACATATCTCTAGTTAATTTTTGCAATTTTTTTTGGGAAATTTGAGAAACAAATTGAATATATGAGATCCTCTTAAAACATTACCCAATTTAGAAAAACAAATTTGTTGAATTAGAGTCCAGATGAGGGAGATATCGTTGTTTTAAAATCAATGTTTTTTCCAGAAATATTTTACAGTGTAACAATTGTAGAGAAAATCTGAATTTCCATAGTGCCTAGATAGAGATTTCTATTACACAGGAAGATGGAGAATGGTCGTTCCATTTCCAAAAATAGGTCATAATAAGAATTCTGAGCCATATCGACCAAAATATGGCCATTTTGAATTTCTCGCATAAAGTAGGTAATTTTTTTCAAAACCCTCATTCTACTTCACGACTTCTATTGAAATTATTTTTACAGGATGTGATGATGGTCCCACTATTAAAGAATTTATACAATATAACAAGTATCAATTCAAATATTAGACAACGACCTTAGGGCAAAGTTGCAGCATGAGGCTGCTAAATGGTGGTTCTCACTTGATAAGTCAGTGAGACATCCTCCTAGTAAAGAAACTGAAAAATTCGTTTTGGAAAAATGGTCTCATGCTAGAAAAAAGGATGATGAGAAACATAAGGGGTTATTTTTAGCTGGTATCTCATTATTATAGGTTCATGGATATATTCAGAAAGAGAATATAGTTGTGTCTACCAATCCTAATAGTAAGCATAATTTTATTAATGTTCATTTGGCTAAAGGATCGCAAGTCCCAACCAAACAAATCTAGCACACACAGGTTAATAATGAGTGGGTTCAAGTTTATAAATATTTGAAGATTTCTGTGGATAAGTATGTATTGCATTCTGATTTTTATGCTTCAAATATAGCTAATGTGGATTTTGTTTTGGGATACCCTTGGAAGGAATCTGTTGGTACTATCAATATTAATGTGCAATAGAAATTCCTGATGCTCCAATATAAAAAGAAGAAAATTACATTATTGGATATTTCCATCAATAAATAGGTAGAGTCAAAGAGGGTTGAAGCATAAATGTTGCAAGTACTGACACATTAGATGAGGAATCCATGGTTGAAGTAATACTGGAACATAAGCAACAATCACAGTCACCACAACATGTACCAGATACCAATCAAGCTCCATTAGGTGGTGAATTAAATAGATATACACCATTGGTTAAAACTTGAGCATAACACCACCCACATCACCCAACAAGAAAACAACCAACAAGATGGCAATGAATTAGCAACAAGGACAACAACCCTTGTATGATAGATACAAAGGCACGACAACCCACCCACAACACATCAACATGGAGGAACCACCAAGATCAACTCCCCTCTCAAGCGAGTGAGGCATCAGCTAGATCAAGTAATCACCTATCTCTAGGATGGCTAGGTGCACGTCCATGGTGTCAGTGGACTACTCTTTTGAGTAGATCTTATTATTTGGGTTCTTCTTATGTTTCGGGGATGAAACAAGTTTAAGGGGGTTGCAATGTAGTATACCTAGGGGGGATATTATGGGGTACAGAGGGAGGTAGCCAAGGAAATAATGACATGTAAGGATAATAAATAAATGGGCCATAGTTAATAAATAAAGTGGTTAACCCACATCATGTAAGGGACTAGAAGTAGTTAGAAATAATGTGATAAGGCCATTGTATTACATATATGGTATTGAGAGACCCATGCTAATGACCCATGGTATTGTATTTATGAAGCCTATATAGAGGCTAGAGACTCCACATGGAGAGATGTCAAGGATTATTGTATTAGTAAGCATATGGCTTGTGGAGTGTTCTCCTTCCTTCAGGAGTGATTGTATGGTGTTAAGCTCCCTTAAGGGTTTTGATTAATAAAGAGAAACATTACTATATTCAGATCTTGTTATTTCTGGTTATATTCTCTATCTTCATATGTTTGCAGGTCAAATCTATTACAAATAATATCAAAGCAACAACAACAAAAATGCCTTTGCTCCATCGTAGGATACACCTTCATACATTGTCCTTGAAGATGCCCAATCTCATGATAAAGAAAATCCTAGAAAGAAATCCTTGAGCACTCTATCTTTTGAGATGACGATCATTCTCACATGGCCAAATCCATTTCCCTAGACAACCATTCCCTAGGATCCACTTCAAGTTGTATCCAAGCCCATTTTTTGTTAACCTTGGATCCCCAATTTGATTCTAACCCTAAAAATTTCCCCGCCATATTAGCCATAGTTGTGAAAGAAACCTTAAATAGAAAACTAATGGAAACCCACAGATAATAACCTATACTGAAAGGACTACCACTAATTCCCTTCCTAGGTTGAAATCAACTGACAATTTCTAGAGAATAAGACTATAAGGGCACCAACATGACCTTTTTCCGAACAAGTTTTCATAGACATCCTCTAACTTAAAAGTGAAGAAAATCGAGCCTCAAATTATCATATTAAGGTGGGAGAATATCCTAATCGTGAAACTCCGTTGGGTTTCAACCAAAGAAGTAGAGCAGATGGATGAACCTCCTTCTCATTGTAATGATTGATTAAAGATTTTTCGAACAACTACAAAATGTCTTCAATCAGGACATGTTTCCCATAAACCTCAAGCAATTTCATATACAGATCAACTACTCATCAACTTATACCAATTTCCTTCCTTCTTTACTTAACTGAATCATTTGTTAGTTAACCAACAACACATAAATTAATCACCAGATGCATATACATAAACTAGGTGAGCATCAATAAAAATAAGTGATAAGAAACATATAATCGTCAGAGCATAAGCACATAAACACACACAAGGACATAGGATATATGGTGGAAACCCAATGGGGGAAAATTTCCATCCATTTTTCTATTCTTCTCTCTTCTTATTATTAATAAAAATATTCTTTGTACATAATCAGTGGAAATGTTAGGCCCCTATACTACTAGTGTAACCCCTTATTGTTATTAGTACAACCCCCTTATTATATTGATGTACCCATGTAGTGCCCATATTGTCACTATTGTGCCCCATAGAAGCCCACTATTGTTATTATTGTGCCCTTACATTATTATTGTGATGTCGGCTCTGATTACATTATGACCCT
>APFE031531833.1:59825-67325 GCA_000404065.3 Pinus taeda
ATGTAAAGGAGGTTTCCCCCTTGAAGAGGCTGAATTCTAAGGCGTTGATCTATCTTTTCTATCTTTTCTTGAGCTGGTTTCATAACAGGAAACCACCAATGTGCAAACCATAACTTGCTATCATGTGAGAAACCCTCACTCTAGGCCACTACCTATTGGAACTTTGTAGACCACCATATGTTGGAAGCCACCACTCCCACATCTTCACAGACCACCACCTACTGGGTGCCCCAACACCCAAGTCTTTCCATCTACCACTTGATGGAAGCCACTACTCCCAAGTTCTTAGGCCTCAAATTGAAGGATCCCACGACACCTTGAAATTGCAAGACACCACTTGCTATCACTAAATACGCCAACCTTCAAGCTCTCTTGTGGACCTCGTTTCACAATATTTCTTACTAGGATCCACCTAATTCAATGCAAATACCATGGGCCATGTTTCATCCCATTTTCATACTAGAACCATAGTAAGAATCAACGCATCAATAGAATAGAATATCAAACCCTATGAAACAAAAACAACATGTCACAATCAACAAATCAAATTCCTCTCATACATGTAACTCACAGACCAAACTCTCTACTCACTCCGAACACTAGTCAACCACAAATATTCATCTCATACATACTAATAGCATATCGTCACACTACCACACAAACCCTCAACATCGACATAACCAGAAACAAGAATACTCATGACTGACCTAGACACTACACTCTCAGAAGCTCAACCATAATTTTTTTGAATACAAGGTAGAATGTACAAAATCGCACACATCACCTCTATAATAACTATATTCTCTCAACAACTTAAGACTCCATCTCTCTCACTCAACCATCACTCAAACTCCTACAAATAAGAATGTCAGCTATATACATGGCAGGAAATAGATATCTACAAATTATACTATGCCACACACACACTAAAAGACCCTACAGCACATTGTTAGCTATGCAAAACACTGACAAAACTATATATTCAAAACACAAAGTCGCACAATTGGTCACTCCATCACACCAACAAGTAGATCTATCACTCTATCTAAACTATATCACCATATGCAAATAGTGTGTCAATGATCCATCTATAGCCAGTTGATCTCTAGATACATAAGAACTCAACACAATGTGCACTTTGTTTCATTCACAATGCTCTATTACATATGAATTTCATAATTACAACTACAGGTATACATATATGGCTTTTCCATGTGTAGAAAAGCCTCTCCCATACCATGCGTACTCACCTCAATTGAATTGTCTTTGGCCGCTTCATTAAATCACTCTCTACCTCCTTCCAAACACATTCTATAAGACCATAATCACACAATTAATCTCTTCAAAAATCAATGGCATCATATCTCTATCTCTTTAGGAAGTGTACACTCCACAAAGATCTTACGCATTGACGTATGCACTCACCAACCTTCCATATGCACACTTCACACTGTATCCAAAAACATGATAGATGTATGTTCCCTTTCATTCGCTCACCATATTTGTCCATATGCGTACTAGCCAACCTATACATAGTTCAGTGCATGGGAATATATAAAATTTGCTACAGATCAACCATAAGCACTAGTGCGATGAGCAATTAACTTGATCCACTATGTTGATACTTTCACATTTATGCGCAACACTCACTGAAAATAATAATCATTTTAAACTAAGTCAATTGATCCTTCTTTGGAAAATCCATGGGCAATTAGTTACAACAAACTACATTGTCTAGGAGCTAGTAGCTTTCAACAAACTACGTTGTCTAGGAGCTAGCAACTTGCAACAAACTACATAAGCAAAACATGGAAAGGAAGTAGTACTAGCCTAGTATTGTTCTATGATAATTAAAAGACCGTGACACTTCTTTACCTTAGGTAAATTCAAACATCCTTTGCCTAGAAATTTCAGCCACTTCTTCCACAAATTACCAAGCACTTCAAGGACCTGTGCACACTCCATGTACACCAATAACTCATTAATTAGATCATGTGCAATATCACCAATGAATGGTTGACTTCAATGCCCTAACTTAACTAGATGATTGGCTTCCTAAGTTTGACATCATTTCCAACATCATGCAGCCATCAAATAACCATCCTTTTACCCTTGAAACTTTAGACCTAAACTTTCCATCTTTGCTCCACCATAGAATACACCTTCATACATTATGCTTGAAGATGTTCAATATCATGATAAAGAAAGCACTCGAAGGAAATCTTTGAGTACTCTATCTCTTGAGACCATGACCATCTCACGTGACCAAATCCATTTCCCCAAAAAACTAATCCCTAGGATCCACTTCAACTTGTATCCAAGACCATTTTCTATTAGTCTTGGATCCCTAATTCAATTCTAACCCTAGAAAATTCCTTGATATATTAACCATAGTTGTGAAATAAACCTTATTCTAGAAAACTAATGGAAACCTAGGGATAATAACCTATACTCAAAGGACTACTACTAATGGCCTTCCTAGGTTGAAATCAATTGGCCATTCCTAGAGAATAAGTCCAGAAAGGCCCCAACTTGACCCTTTTCCCAACAATTTTTCATAGACACCCTCTAACCTAAAAATGAAGAAAATTAAGCCTCAAACTAGCACATGAAAGGTCAGAGCATATCCTAATTATGAAATTCGATTGTGTTTCAACCAGAGAAGTAGAGAGGATGGATGAACCTCATTCCCATTGAAGCGATTGATTATATATTTTCCAAAGAGCTACAAAATGTCTTCAATTGGGACATATTTCCTAACAACCATTGTGAATTGTTCCTCTTTAGCCCTTACACACTTTGCTTACCTCACAGATTCATTATTGGTAACATTAAGAAGAAAGGCTAGAGCATCAATCACTAAAGAGGAAGGATCAAGACTTGGAGAACACATAATAAAGTCATTAATTATTAATTCCTAAAAGGAGATTGTACCTTCATTTCATCCTCTCTCCTTCTGAAAAAGTGAAATATAAGCATCACTCACCACCTTTGAAGAAGATCAAGAAAAAAATACAAGCTTATCTAGAAGCACATGAGGATCAAATGGGAAAGGTGGACCATACCAAAATACCAAAACCACTTTAATAATAGAAGAGAAATCACCCTTAAGCTGGGATTAGAAAAGTGTTTTCCTACCTCAAAAATGGGAAATATGGACCATGCCAAAATCCAACAAGCCGTTTAATAATAGAAGAGAAAACACCTTGAGGATAAGATTGGAAAAGTGTATTCCTACCTCATGAAAAATCACAAAATCTCATGCACAAATTTTAATATTTTTAACTACTTATATTGATCTTATATTTTTGTTTAATATAAATTTTTAATGTGAAATTTCTAAATTAAATATCAAATAAAAAATAAACATTTAAAAGAAAAATGAAAAATAATAATCTAGTATACCTGACGGGGATATTATGGGTACAAAGGGAGGTACCCAAGGAAATAATGAGATGTAAGGATAATGAATAAATGGGTCATAGTTAATAAATAAAGTGGTTAACCTACATCATATAAGGGCTTACAAGTAGTTAGGAATAATGTGATAAGCCGATTGTATTAGGTATATGATATTGAGAAACCCATGATATTGTATGTATGAAGCCTATATATAGGCTAGAGACTCCCCATATAGAGATGTCAAGGATTATTGTATTGGTAAACATATGGCCTGTGGAGTGTTCCCTTTCCTTAAGTAGCGATTGTATGGTGTTACCTTACCTCAAGGGTTTTGATATTAACAAAGAGAAAAATTTATATATTCATATCTTGTTATTTCTAGGCATATTTCTATTTTCATATACTTGTAGGTTAGATCTATTACAAGTGGTATCAAAGCACTTTCTTGGGCAAAGAAGAGAGAAATTTTTTATTTTTTGTAGGAATTTTTGGGGCAGCATGTTTGCAGATCAGATCTAAAACTTCTGGTAATAATTTTTTAGAAACAAATTACATATTTGGATTATTTACGAAAAATAATGCAAATTCAAAAAAATAAATCAGCCAAATCAGAGTCCGGATGAGGGAGATATCGATGATTTAAAAATAAGTAATGTTGCAAAAGTTTTTGACGATAACTCATGGATGGCGGATCTCCAGTTACTTTTTGTAGTTTGTGTTGTGAAATTTGAGAAACTAATTGAATATATGAGATTCTCTTGAAAAATTACCCAACCTAGAAAAAAAAAAATCGGTTGAATCAGAGTCTGAATGTTGAATCAGAGTCTGAATGAGGGAGATATCGATGATTTAAAATTAGCTCTTCTTCCATAATTTTTTTACGACAGGATAGTTTTAGAGCGAATCTAAATTTCCAGAGTACCTAGATAGAGATTTCTATTACATGGGAAGATGCAAAATGGTTGTTCCATTTCCAAAACAGGTCATAATAAGGATTCTGAGCCATATTGACCGAACTATGGCCATTTTAAATTTCTTGCATAAAGTAGATAATTTTTTTCAAAACCCTCATTCTACTTCATGGCTTCTATTGAAATGATTTTTACAGGACGTGATGATGGTCCCACTATTGAATATTTTATACAATATAACAAGTCTTGATTCAAATATTAGACAACGACCTTAGGGGCAGAGTTGTGCCATGAGGTTGATAAATGGTGGTTCTCACTTGATAAGTCAGTGAGATGCCGTCCTAGTAAAGAAATTGAAAAAATTGTTTTGGAAAATGGTCTTATGCTAGAAAAAAGGATGACGAGAAACATAAGGGTTTATTTTCAGCTGGTATCTCATTATTACAGGTTCATGGATATATTCAGAAAGAGAATATAATTGTGTCTATCAATCCTAATAGTAAACATAATTTTATTAATGTTTATTGGGCTAAAGGACTGCAACTCTCAACCAAACAAATGGAGCACGCACAGGTTAATAATGAGCAGGTTCAAGTTTATAAAGATTTGAAGATTTCTATGGATAAGTATGTATTGCATTCTGATTTTTATGGTTCAGATATAGCTAATGTGGATGTTGTTTTGGGATACCCTTGGATGGAATCTGTTGGTACTATTAATATTAATGTGTAGAAGAAATTCTTGATGCTCTAGTATAAAAAGAAGAAAATTACATTATTGGATATTTCCATCAATAAACAGGTAGAGTCAAAGAGTGTTGAAGCATAAAATGTTGTAGGTACTGACACATCAGATGATGAATCCGTAGTTGAAGTAATATTGGAAGATAAGCAACAACCACAGGCACCACAACCTGTACGAGATACCAATCAAGCTACATTAGGTGGTGAGTTAAAGAAATATACGCCATTGTTTAAAACTTCAGCATATCACCACCCACATCTTGCAGCAAGAAAACAGCCAACAAGATGGCAACAAATTAGCAACAAGGACAACAACCCCTGCATGAAAGATACATAAGCATGACAATCCACCCACAACACATCAACACAGAGGAATTTCCAAGAAGAAAATCGAGCCTCAAACTAGCATATTAAAGGTGGGAACATATCCTAATTGTGAAACTCCATTGGGTTTCAAACAGAGAAGCAAAGAAGATGGATGAAACTCCTTCCCAATGAAATGATTGATTAAAGATTTTTCGAACAACTACAAAATGTCTTCAATCAGAACATCTTTCCCAACAAACATTGTGAAATTTTTTTCTCTAGACCTTACACATTTGTTTGGCCTCATAGATTTGTAATCGTGAACATTAGGAAGAGAGAATGGAGAATCAAACACTAAAGAGGAGGGATCGGGACTTTCAGAACCCATAATAAAGTCATTTATTATTGATTCCTTAAACGGGGTTGTACCTTCCTTTACTCCTTTATCCTTTTCCAAAAGTGAAATATAAGGATCAATCACCACCTTTTAAGAAGACCAACAAAAGCAAGCAAGCTCATCCAAAAGCACATGAGGACCAAATGGGAAAGGTGGACAAATCGAAAATCTAACAACCCCTTTAATAATAGAACATAAATCACCATTAGGTTGGGATTGGAAAAATGTTTTCCTACCTCACAAATGGGAAAGTTGGACCATAGCAAAATCGGACAACACCTTTCACTCCTTCGATGGGTGTAAGTAAAATTTCACTCCTTTCTATAAGAACCTCTACTTGGAAAATATTACGAAAGATGTGTGGTAGGTTTTGAAATGAGAAATTAAAATGGGAAAGTAAGAAATTGGTTAAAAACCTGGAATTCAAAAATCTCTTACTATTACAGATTGTATGAATAAGAATTAAAGAAAATTTTTTTCCAAAAAAATCTAGGTTTATCTTAATAAAATCTAACTAAATTATTTTTGTTTTGTTTTTATGGAAAATTAAAATAAGTTTGCTTAAATAATTTATTTTTTTTTTCCATAAAAAATCAAAATAATTTTATCTTCACGAACCATATCTCTGGCCAAACTAAACCCATCATAAACACAAATGTATAAAAAAAATTATGTTCGTAACCTCCAAATAACAAAACACTTTAACAAAAAACACTAACCAAATGGGCTAACACTCAATATAATAAAAATTAAACCAATAATCTAAACTATTATACAGTATTCTTTATAATAATGTAGATGTTTATAATAAGTGCACCTGCAGAGATTAAAATGATCACATTTTTTCAATACAATTTTGTTGTTATTTCGACATGTTCGACTTCAGGGAAAAAAAATGTTTGTAGCTTATGCTGATAACATTATTCCTTAAAGTAAACGAACCAAACTATTTATAAAATGCTCATATGAAGTCATATCAAAATGAATTCCAATCATCTAGATTTAGAGTGGGATCTATGCTTCTAAGGCTGGTAAGGAGCTTTGGTATTTATATACTCTTAATATATATGGTCTTTTTTATTATAAATGGTTTAATATAATTTAAAAGTTTTTAAATTCTTCGTATTATTTTTAAATTTTAAGATATATCTATATTTATATATAATTTTGGTGGGTTTTAATACTTAAGAGTATGTGTTTTCTCTTAAAGGTTATAGGGTCAAAACTAGATGAGGTAGAATATGTATTTTCTATAGACATAGTAGTCAAATCACCTACATGGAGGTGGGTCCCTTGTCTCACAAACAAAGAGGTCTCATATACCAATGTGGTGTCTAGTTTGGCCATGAACTTAAAAATTGGATATTATATATATATATATATAATAATATATATATATGAGAGGAAGACATTACTCAGCCAAGAGGTGTTTTATATTTTAGTATGGGATGTGTTTTAGTGAAGCATTACCTTATAAATTAGAAAAATAGGAAAATAAAAAAATATAATGTCAACTCAATTGGGTAGCTTATTTGGAAACTAGTGAAAATGTAAAGCAAATGTGAGTGAAAGGTTCCATTTTCAATCCCTGAGTTCCCAAACACTTATGTTATTGCTTGGAATCAACCACATGTGAAGCTCGTATTGAGAAAAAAATAAAGTACGAGGAAATACTGTATTGAGGTATTAAATAAATTTTATTTGCAGGTTGAGATATTTGATCCTTCTTAATGCTTGTTAG